>PVIJ01017577.1:0-28967 GCA_004024925.1 Scalopus aquaticus | reverse complement strand
ATGTGGTACATATACACAATGGAATACTATTCAGCATGGAAAGAAGATAAACACATGCAATTTGCAGCGACATGGATGGAATTAGAGGGGATCATACTCAGTGAAATAAGCCAGAAAGAAAGAGAAAAATATCGAATGGTTTCACTTATAACAGGACTATAGGGAGGCCGGGTGGGAGAGAGACAATCAGTGAGGGGGGGGGGAGGAAGGAGCCGGAGGGAGGGAAGGGAAAGGGCACAAAATGGAATAGAAAAGAACACAAGGGACCATGGAGATGGATCACGGGTGAATTGGTGGTGGGCTACCCAAGGGGAATGCAAAATGTAAAAGACATAAATAACAATAAAAAATATATATTATATTAAAAAAAAGAGTTAGAACAAGATCATAAAGTCAATCCATGAAGACTCTTCTCTCCACTTCCCTCTTCCTCCCTCACACCCGCCAAACACACAAATATTCCTCAGAACTCCGAACCCTCACAACCGTATCAGAACTCGGATTCTCTCGACCCATTACAAGTCCCCCACTTTCTCCCCTTCCCTTTCCATGGCTCACGTCCTCTCTGATCAGACCCCTTCCCAAGTGCACAATCGACAAGCGAGCCGGGGAGGGGGAAGAAAGGAGAAACTCCAGGGGCAGCTCCAGACCTGGAAAAACGAGGAAGCCCGGGGAGCTGCTGTGACAGACGCAGCACAGCGCCGCTGCCAAAACTTTAGTTCCCAGCCTTAAAATCCCAATCGGGGTCCGCCGCTCGGGTGACACTTACGTGACATTGGCAGGGCTCGGACAACCCGGGGATGAGCGGCGGCCGCCATCTTTTCCCACAATCCTCCACCGCCGGCGCCCCGGCCGACTACGGCTACTAGGTTGGGTCAAAATTGATCCCCCACGCCCGTCCGCGCAGGCGCTAGCCCGGGGTGGTGGGGAGGCGGGTGGGAGTGGAGCAAAACGCGGCTGAGAAGGGTGCTGGGGGAAGACTGCGAGGCGTGAGGGGCAGGTCGTGAAGCAGAAAGTGAAGAAGAGAAGGAAAAAGTTCTAGGGTCAGAAATTCGCATCTCGGATGTAGCGTAAAGCTGACCATGGTGCCCAGGAACCTGACATCAGAGTCCAGGGCCTGACTCAAGGGCGCAGGGGAAGGCAGAGCCCGAGCTGAGCTTTCCTGATTCCCAGCCCAGTTCCATGAAAACGTCTGGGCAGCCCTAGGAGACGGGAGGAAGAGGAGGAGAGGCCCCTGCGCTCACGAGGGGCCCGGGGAATAAAGGGTGTCCAGGAAAGGCGAGGGGCGGAGGTGCAGAGGGAAACTGAGGAAGAGACGTGTCAGTGGAAATGAGAATGTGCCCAGAGAAATACATGCGCCTTGAACCCCGAAACACATTGCATCCCGGTTTTGCTCTTGCTTTTCCTGGCACGTTCAGCTCAAGCTGCTGCACGGTGACCCCCTGACACCCCGTCCAGGCCGCCAGCACTCCATCTGCTCTCACTGATTTATCAAAGCAGCACCACCACCCTCCGGCATGCTAATCCAGGGAGTCTTAACCTGGCCATGTTTATGAGTGAGCTTCGAGGAGCAAATGACATTTAGTGACCAAATTTTAGTGGGCGCATATGCCATCTGCCCATTTTTCTAGAAAGATGTAAAGTGGTTCTCTGTAGAGCAATGTTGTTCTTTTGTTGTTTTTGTTTCTTTTTTTTTATTTATTTTTTATTTATACATACAAGTTGGGTACAGGCCAGAAGCGTGGGGTGGCGAGAGGGCTCACCAGAGACAGAGCGGGTAGCAGAACAGGCAGATCAGAAACACACTGCTGAGGGGAGCAGCGGGCGAGGCAGGAGAGGTCTGCCGCGCCATGTGGGATTCTCCCCGGCCTGGCGTCGAACTCGCATCCCTGCTGCCAGCAGCTCCACAGCGCAGGCTTAACCGCTGCGCCACCGGGGAGGCCCTGTTTTTATTTTTAACTGTGTACCCCTTTGAGAATCTGCTTTGTTCTAGAAAGAGGTGTCTAGAGCCTGAGGAGATTCCAGAAAGATTAGACTTAACACTTGTATTTTTAAATATTTCATTCTCCCAACTTCTCAAGACCCCTGTGTTGATGATAGCAACCGCCATCTGTCCTAAACTAGCCACCAGGGGCTTATCGGAAGACAAATAGGTTTGGGGGATCTTTGCAGATTTATTTCAGTCCTTTGTTTTTCGTTTTGTTTTGTTTTGTCTCAGGAAGAAAGAGGTGTGAGTTGCTGGGATGGACATAAGACCTGTCTTGAGTAGAGGTTGCATATTATTATTAGGCTTGTAAGATAGTTGCCCCCACTCACTGTTTACTGAAGCCTCTCCTACTAAACTGAATTGGAAGAGAAAAGAAACCTAATGAAGTTTAATAATATCACACTGTCATATTTCTCGACCTCACCCTATGTTCACCCAGCACCTAAAATTTGCTGATACTTGAATCTAGGTAGATAGGAACATAAACCTACTTTTCTGGTTCTGATAAATTGACCCACCGCACCTCATTTCATCAGCAACCTGTGTAACATTGTCCATTATGTTATTTTACTCCTCCAGGTGGAATGTTGCCTCCTGTTCTCAATACTCATTTCAAAGCATATTATTGACAGAGCACTGACAAAAGGGAGAATGTTAGATCCCAATTCCTACTTCTACCAGTTGTTAGTTTTGACCTGGGCAAGCTTCTACACCTGTTCAACGGGGAAAATAATCCTGCCCTGTTACCTCAAAGGTCATTGTGAGGATTAGATGACATAGCAGGTGTGAAGGTGTCTGGTCAAAGTGCTATATGTCTGTACATGCAGTTCCTTTCGTAAAACCTCTAACGTGTCAAATTTACAGAATGTTAGCGTTAGAAGGGATCTCAAGAGGGCAACAAACACAAATTATTTGAAAGATGAGGGAACTGAAACCTGACATTTGAAAGATCATCAATAAACAACCTGTTGAACCTTTAATAAACCAGTCATTGTCAAATTCAATGTCTGTTACTCATGTGACCTTGATCAGAGATTCTTTTTGCTCTGTGGAAACTATTAGTCCAGAATTAGTGTATCTAAGATATCTCCAGGGAGATTGTACTAATATGAAAGTGAAGCTCAAGGCTAAAAATTGCCAACCAGATGCCTCTTCATCTAATTTACTCAGTACAGTTCTTCCGGAGGTGGGGGGGAGGCTGCTCTGTCTCTGACCATCCAAAATGAATTATAATCCAGCAGTGGTCAGTTTAAGCAAAATAACCCCAAATATTTTTTATACAATACGATGCTTGTAAGAGTCCAAAATGGACCCCTCAAAATGAAGTGATTCCATAGACTTTGCATTAAAAAAATTAGGAAGCACTCACTTCTTTCATTTCTAATTCTCTGCTCCCATCTGGATTTGCTAATGTATGATACACTCTTGTTTTAAGTGGCATCCATTGGCAAAACTGCTCCCATCGATATCACCTACCTATATTAAACACTTAAAGAAAAAAATTAATAGGGAGAAGGCAAACCCAGTCCTTCCAAACTAAGCATCAAAGCCTTGGAGTATATCGTCACCCCTCCCTTTGTCCTTACCAGTCCATTTCTGGGAGCCGCCCCACTGTTGCCATAGAGACAGTGATATCACCAGCTTTGATTCTGATGTCACTCTCCAGTCCCAACAAGGGGAGGCACATGGAAGGCTGGAGGAGGAAACAAGATCTTGAGCTGAGTAAGAACATCCCAGTATCGTCATTGACTTAAAGTATATTCCGGAGTCTTTGTGGTTCACTATTCCAGTGCTGCAGAGGTAGGAAATCCCACTGAACTGGTAAAACAGCCAATTTTCTGACCCTCTCTGGCTAAAAGGGGGCATTCAGTGGCAAGTGATGGGCAGCTCTTAATGTTCAACCCAGCCTCCCTCTTGTGCCCAGTTTAAATTTTCTGCTCATTTGAATTTTAACTTAAAATGAATTTGAATGAGCCTCTCCATTAGGCCTATGGGCGCAAACCCACCACCTTTCCTGCTGAACTTTTCATTTGCTGTAAATTTGACCAGCTCTCCTTCACTATCTTTCTGGGCCTGTAAGAGGGCCTTACTTCCTGCTTCTCAATTTGACAATGAAACTGGAGACTTAACTACTTGCCCACTTTTCCTCTTCGTTGTGTGGCTATTCTAAAAGTTATTTTCAGTGCTGTAATAACAAGATCAGACTGGTGTAAACTGAGTGCCAATTCTTACCCACTTTCATCCTCTCACTCCAATTTCTGAAGCCTTTGCTAGAGAACAAAATTGGAGAAAGGCAGGACGTTTGTACCTGTGTGGAGACATCATCTGTACTAACGAGGCCCTGGGAAATAAAGCGATCACTAAAGGAAAGCAAAGGGGAGGAGGTGGTGGATATCAATCCACAGCGAACAGTGCTGCTGAAAGAGACAAACGTGTGTGTACGTGTGTATGCACACACACACTACTGGGTCTTTGTGTAAACAAAATCGGGCGGAATTGATATCAGCCACAACCAAATTTGTTGAGTGCCTGCAGTGTGCCAGGCACTTAGAGAAAGGGAGTGAGGAGGAAAAGAGAATGGATATGATTATATTCTTCCTTTTTTTTTAAAGGTTTATTTATGTATGCATACAAGAGCTGGGGTGTAGGTCAGAGGTGTGTGGGGGATGGGAGCAGGGAGAGGATGGTGAGAGGATTTACCAGAGACAGAGTGGGGAGCAGAACAGATAGATTGATTGAAATGCACTGCTGAGGGAAGCAGCGGGGGCGTCGAGAGGTCTGCTGTGCCCTGTAGGAAGCTCCCTGGCTGGGGATCCAACTAGTGCCACAGTGGCTGGTGATAGCTTCATAGTGCTGAGACTTAACCCCTGTGCCACCAGGGAGGCCCTGTTCCTTTCTTAAACAAGCTATAAAATCTTGTCAAATAAACTTCAAGACTTGATAAGGTGTGTACCAACCAAGTAAAAGCTTCATTTATGCTGCTCATAATGTAGCTTTTCCTGAGCTTAGGAGCCTTGAATAGGCGGGAGCCTTGAGTCTGCAGGAGCCTCTGCTTCCAGTGGGTACAGGATCTGTGGTCTGGAATCCAGCAACCATAGCCAAGCCCTGTGCGCTTTCTCCCCTCCCTGGCTGCCATTCAAGGCTTGCATTCCCCAGTTATTATTGAGGTAATAATCACATTGGCATTTTAAGGAAATATTTGGTCCTGTTGGCCAAAGGACCCCTTTATTGATCTTAGAAAAAACATCTTCCAGGATGCCAGCCAACAGAGAGTTGCAATATTTATAGGGGTATACCCACTGATTTTAATATTCCCTTCCTGGGCCTCTGATTCTTAATCTATAAGTTAACAGTGTTAGAATAAGTGGGTATTGAAGGACTGTCTATCTTACATTGTACATATAATGCTCAAATCAACTTTGATAATTCAAAATGAGGATGCTAGCACCAGAATATTATTCACCAACTTTGAATTTAAGAAATGTATTAATCCATTCACTGATCCCATTAAACTTACTAGATTTTCCTTGTCCCCTCTCCATCTCATTGTGGGAAGTATATACAGATTTGAAAGTCTGGATAGCATTATCATCAAAAAGATATTAAATACCTCCTTATAGGTGCTGTTATCCAGTACAGTTTGGGTAGTTGAAAGTCTTAATTCTCATGGGTGCAGAAAAACATGCAGAAGACATAGAAAACAGAATAAAAACTTTAGGATATGTTTTAGCAGAATTGTTTACTAGATGACTAGTAAATGTTCTTTCTTATTATGACACTTAATAGGTATAGTTTGTGAGAGAAGTACAAGAACACTTTGGAAAGGTTGATTTATTTTGTATTATTGGGGTAGGTATTACTGTTAATAAAGCATTGGATGAGTATTTATATCTTGGATAAATTTCTGTGATTATCCCCAATGTGATTATCCCCCAAACGAGTCAAACTTCAAGAAAGCCTGAATATATGGCACTGCTATAGTGAATTTCAGCAAGTCATTTCTTCTTGGTTCTCAGATTCTTCCATTTAAGAAAGAAAATTTGAACTATCTGGAATTAGAAATAGACTGTTTTCATATATTCACACTTTCAGTAGATAGTAATTAAGCACCAACTTCAAGATTCTAGCTACTATGAGGGTTGCTAAGGTAAGTAAATGCAGCTGCTAAAGTCTTCTAGTAAAGGAGAGCAATTGAAACACTAGATTGGATATGAAGGCTAAAACAAAGATGAGAGAGCAGATTCAATTCAGTATTTAGAAACTGTTTCATGTATGGGTCTGTAAGCTTTGACTTGGGCTATAAAATAAGGTGGGATTTAAACACTATTAGGGGTTTGGGTAGGTCTTCCAAGATTAGTGCATGATGCCGTGTTGTCTTCTGTTTAAACTCTCATTAGAGGGAGTTAATGGAGGTAGCTGATATTAACTGTGAATTCCCTTTAGAACATGAGAATGTATATTTCTCTCAGGTCTTCAGAGTGTTTTGAGGTCCATGAATTTGGGACACTTTTTTTCTTCATTTTAAATGAAACCTATATCTCAGTAATTTGAAGATGGGAAAAAAATGGTCATTTCAGAAATTTTGATCAGAAGTTGAAACCTTTTTGGACACCTGAGAACCATTTTCTTAGTGGACCAAGTAAAGGATGTTTAAAATTTTTTTTTTAATTTTAAAAGATTTAAATTTGAATGTCATTTATTCTCTCTACTTGCGTATTATATGTGAAAAATCTTACTAAATCAAAGTCGTTATTTGGAAATTAGTAAGGTTTGTATGTAAAATTAGTGATTATTTCTGTCTTTCCATTGCAGATTCCTTACATTACATGGCAGGAGGGGTGGGCAAACTCAGGGATAGTAAAGACAGCAACAAATTAATCAAGAGCTTTTCTCCTATCAGCACCTTTCAGCAAGAGTAAGTGATGGCATAACTTCTTTTTTACACTTAATTTGTACACTTGATTTTTAATTGTGATATATAGTTAAAAATAAGTTAGTAGATTTTATTGGTTTTGTCATGTTTTATTAGATGTAATTCATTAAGATGAAACATGAATTGGAGATTAAGTGACATAGGTTTGTAGCTCTCGCTTGCATTGTCCACTTTCCAGGACAACATGGCTCCAAATCTTCTCATTCTTTGATCAAGTAATAATGCCTAATATTGTGCCACTTACTTCAAATAATTCTTATGAAACACAATTTTGCTATAAAAAGTTAGGCTCAACTTTCGAACCTTCCTAAGAATTTTAAGTCAGTGTTTTGTTGGCATCCAATTATGAATGTATGTCTATTTCACAAGAGTTTTAGGGATATTGGGGAGGAAAAACTGTCCATATTATTCTCCCTTCTTTATTGAGAAGTATTCATTTAGGTTAAGTTAATAATGAAAGAAGGGAAAATTCATGTGGAAGTTTGATAATGCAAGTCTGGCGTGAAAAAAGAAGGCGGAGGGAGGCTATTCATACGTGTAGATGACTGTAGGCAAATATGATGATTAACCTTGTTTCCAAGACTGTGAGAGAGGCAGTGCTGTGGAGAGTTGATGAGACTAAGACTACTCCTTAGTCTCATCAACACAGGGGTAACGTTATATGGGGGCTATGATGCTCAGTTGTGAGTTGAGGCAATGAAAACAGCAAGTGTAAGTGATTCTTTTAAAAAAAAATGGCTACAAATGAGAGGAGAGAAATAGCAGCTAGAGAGAAGCTTGGAGTGGAAGATAACAATTAAAGTAACTATCGGCTTTCTGACTCAGAAGACCAAGGAGAGATGGTGGTGCCATTCCAGAGATTAGTGTTGGGAAGGTTATGAGTCAGCATTAGCAGGGGCACTCTACATCCATGGACAAAAGCCCATTGGATGGTGCATGTGCCATCTCTCATCTGGTGTTCGGAAGTTTGGCTAAACCATGGAGACTGAGGATTCCGCCAGCATCCTTGGCTAGTTGGAAGAGATGTTGATCTTAAGAGCTACTAGACTTACTGCTAATATAATTAAATTAGTGTTCTAGAAATTAATTAAAAACCATGTTTAAAAAAACCAAGTTGGTGGGGCAAGAATAGGCAAGGGAGAAGTAAATTAATTTTCTTTTAATTACGTTGATATTTGAGTCTACTGAAAATCCAAAATGTGGAAGTTCTGTCAAGCAAAGACGTGAAGAGCAGGAGGTTATTTATAGCTGTTTAAGTTCGTTCCTGAGCTAATTGATATAAAGTGCCTTTAGCTTATACCAGGTGCTGACCTTGGCACTGGGGAGGTATATAAAAAAATCCTCCTGCAGTTGAGAACTGAGGGTGATGATATTTCAAGTTAAGAGGGTCTGAAGTAGCTCTAGCGACAGGTCTCCGTTGAAAGTATTGTTCTTTTTACCTTATTTCTTCTTACTTATATATGACTTGCCTTTGGTGACCCTTTTTTATTTTTTCCTATTTCCAGATGTCAGAGAGGGTTGACTGGTTACAAAGCCAAAATGGAGTGTGCAAAGTTGATGTCTATTCACCCGGAGACAGCCAACCCCAGGACTGGAAACTGGTGAGTGTCAATCTTTTTATAAATACTGGGCTGGGGGGGCCTCCCTGGTGGCTGAGGGTTTAAGTCTTAAGTGCTATCACCACCACGAACTGAGTTTGATGCCCGGCCAGGGAGCTTCCCACATGGCGCAGCAGACCTCTCCTGTCTCCCCGCTGCTCCCCTCAGCAGTCAATCTGCTTGTTCTGTGTCCCTGGTCTGGCCCACACCCCCAGTTCTTCTTTGGAAAAAAAAATACTGGGTTAGAAATACGTGGAGTGCTTTAAGAGTCACCATATTCTCTCTGCCAACACCATTTACCTCTTATTTTTGAAGATGGAGTTCTTGGTGGGAGCACTGGGGTCAGGCGATAAACTCCTTTAAAACAAACGAAAAAACCCAAAATGTCCATCTATAATTTTTTGGAGAAAAATCATATAATATGACATTTTGTAAGAGAAATATGCTACAATTAATGAAAAATCTACATAACACAGCTGAAAGTTCCTGTTTAATTTCCAAACATGAAGGAATTTAGTTTCAAACAAGAATGTTTCCAAAGTTTATAAAAGTTATTTTCTGAAATGTGGGATGCCTCAAAATTCTCAAGCTGTAATTCTCATCTAAGTAATATTGTCATCCTGTCTTTATTCAACAAACATGTATTAAATCCTCACTATAGCTACTGTAAGTCAGGAGCCAGTCAGAAGAAGCAAAGCACACCAGTAATATTTTAAAAGAATTAATATTTAATGTTAAACTTTTCAATGTATATTAATAATTTTAAATTAAATATTAAAAGTATTCCTATTAAAAATCATTTGGTGAGAGTTTACTAAGTTAACTACTGAAAGATTTACAAAAAAAGGAAAAAAACTCTAAGAGTTCCAGAAGTAATAAATACAGAAAATGGCTACTACCCCAGGCTGAGAGAGAGTGACAGTGGATAGGAAGAAACTGAGAACTCCGGAAATCTCCCTCTCCCTCAGCCATGCTGCCTCAGGTCTCTTTGGGGAGAGAGGACCGTGACAGGGTCCCCCAGCCTGCTGATACCAAAGCCGCCAATTTTAGATTCAGAACCGGATTTAACTCCTAGCTCCTGTGATTCAGTAGCTGTGAGATGCTATTGGGTTTATCTAACTTCTCTAAGCTTCCTGTGAAACTGGAGGAGTAATGTGTCCATGCGGATTCAATGAAATAATGTTTTTAAAACATTTAGCACTGTGCCTGGCAAAAGCATTTAGCCAATAGCAGCCAGTAACTATATGACATATGGCAACTAAAATGCCAAGTTATTCATTAACGAAGGGCGACACCGTGGTTATTTTCAGATAGACATCCTTCTAATAACACCACTGATGCCTTACGTTTAATAGTTACTAGCATACCTCATATACAACCTTATTTTAACCTATGTTCAAGTGATTATAGATTACAATATGTAATAGGTACATATAGTTATCAGTAGTGCTCCCCAAAGAAATCTGTATTCACTCAAAACTAATAAATAGTCCATAGATGTCACTCCTCTGCTAGAAATCAGATTATTAACGTAGGTGATGTCGAGTTGTCTGCTGGAAGTCATTTAGCATACCAAGATTGGGCTGTATAGCCTGGCAAAGTGATTGTGCACAACTGTTCTTGAATCTTCTCATTTTTAGCAAACTATGTATATGATAAAAAAAAAAACCTGACTAAAACTGATAAACCATAGAAGGCAGTAATTATTATCACTATAAGAAAAATCTGATTCAGTGCAAATGCTAACCCTGCTCTGCAGCAAATGACTGTCAGATCTAAGGTGAGACGTGGGCTGTGAAGCTTCCCTGGCGTCAGCCTGCCTGCTTTGGAATTCCTGCTCCAGCACGATTAGCTGGATAACCTCAGATAATTGACCAGTTTAATCTCTCACAGTTTTTCAATTTCCTCCTATGAAAAATGGGGATAATAAGGCAGCTAGCATTGAAGTGTACTGAGAATATAAAATGCGCTCATCAAGTTCGAATTGCTCGAAACAGTACCTGATACCTAGTCAGCACTCAAACATTGCTTTGTCGTGGTGGTGGAGCAGTGAAGGCTTGAGAGAGGTGATCTTTGAGGTTGTCCTGAATATCCCATGTCTTTACTTTATTATAGTCGGATGAATCCTTGTCTGTTTTTAAGGATGCCTCAACAGACCCTATCAGAGTGCTCAGCTGGCTCCGCAAAGACCTGGAAAAAAGCACAGCAGGGTTCCAAGATGTTCGCTTCAAGCCTGGAGAGTCATCGGTTGGTGGGGAAGTGACCAGCCAAGGAGATCCTCGCAAGATGTTCTCTGTGGACTATCACAACACCACCAACAGGGGCAGCCCGGGGAGGCTGCATTTTGAAATGAGTCACAAAGAGAACCCACCACAGGGCCAAGTTGCGAATGGGAGTTCAGTAGATGAAGTTTCCTTCTATGCCAACCGCCTCACCAACCTGGTCATAGCCATGGCACGCAAGGAGATCAACGAGAAGATAGACGGCTCGGAAAACAAATGCATCCATCAGTCTCTGTACGTGGGAGATGACCCCCCGCCCGCCAAGAGCTTGAGTGCGGTGGCCACAGACCTAGTCAACGAGACCGTCTCTACATGTTCCAAGACTGTTGCCGCCTCTGATAAAGCTCCTGGCTCTGGTGACAGAGCCTTGGGATCATTACGGAGCCCCCCAAATCTGAGATACAAGACCACTTTGAAGATGAAGGAGAGCACCAAGGAAGGCAAGGGTCCAGATGATAAGCCTACCTCTAAGAAGTCTTTTTTCTACAAGGAAGTGTTTGAATCGCGTAATGCCGGTGATGCAAGGGAGGGTGGGAGGTCAGCCTTGCCTGCAGATAGGAAGCTATTCAGAGGGTGTGAAAGGCCTGATGACTTTACATCTTCTATTAGTCAAGGGATCATGACCTATGCCAACAGCGTGGTATCTGATATGATGGTCTCCATCATGAAGACATTGAAGATCCAAGTGAAGGACACAACCATTGCCACCATCTTGCTAAAGAAGGTGTTGATGAAGCATGCAAAGGAGGTGGTCTCAGATCTCATCGACTCCTTCATGAAGAACCTCCACAGTGTCACGGGGACACTCATGACCGATACAGACTTTGTCTCTGCTGTGAAACGATGTCTCTTCTCCCATGGCAGCCAAAAAGCCACAGATATCATGGACGCCATGATGGGTAAGCTGTACAGTGTGATGTTTAAGAAACCTGACGAGATGAAAAACAAGTACGAGAGTTATTCCCTTGTCTCCATGAAAGGAAGGGGTGACCCTAGAAGCCGAAACGTAAACTTTGCATCAATGAAATCTGAAGGTAAATGGAGAGAAAAAGTATGTATCCCCGTATGCAAACCAGAGAAAGAGAAGAGTTGTATTGAAACTGTAGGTGAACACATTATCAAAGAGGGACTCACCCTGTGGCATGACAATCAGCAAAGAGAAGGAAAATCTCCAGATTTCCAGGATGCCACTCCTAACAAACAGTATAAGCCCGCACCAGACATTCCAATGGGAATTCCCCTGGATCCTTGCAACTTCAGCCCTCCCATGCAGCACCCAGAGATGCCCGAGAATTTTATGTGTGATTCAAACTCTTGGGCCAAGGACCTGATCGTGTCCGCCTTACTTCTCCTTCAGTACCACCTGGCCCAGGGAGGAAACATGGATGCACAGAGTTTCCTTGAAGCTGCCAGCAGCACCAACTTTCCCCACAAACCCCCTGTGGTTTCTGAAGGGTTCAGCCAGAAATCTCCTCACCTAGGAGGAGACAAAGTAGCCACAGAAAAGAAGGATTTAATGAGCGTTTTCTTCAACCTCATCCGAAATTTACTCAGTGAGACCATCTTCAAGAGTGACCGGAGCGTTGATAAGATTCCAGAGCCGGTGAAGGAAGACAGGCATCAGTGCGAAAGACCCAGAACCCCCTCTCCCATCAAGCTGTGTGAATGTGACGAGCCCGAAGGTACCATTGCTGGGTTAACCAAGGCCGTCGTCAGCCAGCTGGAGGGTCACATGAGTGGACAAATGATTGAACATCTGATGGACTCGGTGATGAAACTGTGTCTCATTATCGCCAAGTCCTGTGATTCTCCCTTGGCAGAGCTGGGAGAGGATAAGTGCGGGGACGTCAGCAGCCCAGCTTCAGCCCTACCAGATAATCTATATGAATGTTTGCCAGTCAAGGGCACCGGTACTGCAGAAGCTCTCTTGCAGAATGCCTATCAAGCTATCCACAACGAACTGAGAGGGGTATCGGGACAGCCCCCCGAAGGGTGTGCGGTCCCCAAAGTGATTGTCAGCAATCAAAACCTCTCTGACACGGTCCAGAACAAGCAACTCCAAGCTGTCCTGCAATGGGTGGCCGCCTCTGAGCTCAATGTCCCTATTCTGTACTTTGCTGGTGACGATGAAGGAATCCAGGAGAAGGTAAGGAAGTAGAGAAGAGGAATTTGGGAAGACTTATTCAGGGTTAATTCAGGCTTTGAGTTCTGTTTTCTTTCTGAACGAGAAGATAGTTCCAAGAAGGGTACAATGGGCTCAGTGAGAATTTGGAGATCTTGCCTCTGGCAAGACAGTTGTTAAAGTGGTATTAGATTTTGTCCAATAAGAAGGATATCAAAAAGGGAAAAAAGAGGTAGCCATCTCATTTTCTCTTTTATTTTCCGCACGTTTTGGGGGAATGCTCAGATGAGGAACCTCTAAGACGTGGTGAAAGAATCAGTTAAGTCTGGGCTTTAGTCTGAATTTTAGATAGTACAGCATTGCCCAGAAAATGAGAGCTGCTTGCTGGGAAGCATCCAGGTTGTGTTGAGAGGGAGACATAGCAAGGAGCAGAGGGGCTATGTTCAAATAGCTTTAGACTGATAAAAAGTTGGAAAAGAAGCACTCTCTTATGGGTATAATATGTGAACCAGACTTTTGTCCTGCTAGCCATCCTTTAAGTCAAGCCCATCATACGTAACACACCAGACATTCTGGTTCTAGATAGTTTTGAATTAAATAGAATTTCTAATTCTAGATAGAAGTGAATGTCTGTGATATCTAAAACAGGGACAGTCAGCTTGCAGCCCTCCTCCACGCATGCAAACACATTATACATTCCCATACGTCTTTGCCCACTGTAAAGACAAAAATGATGGTCATTTATTAATGGAAAAAAAATAGAAAGAACGGGCAACAGGACACTCGGACTTCGACTAATGGGTAGAGTTGCATTGAACAAAAGTGTATTTTTAAGAACAGTTTGATGAAGTATATACAACCAAGAAACTACTTCAAAATGACCTGAGGAATTTTGTTTTTTGGAAAGAGATTTCACTAACATATATAAATGTTCTTATGCTGATGCAAGTGGTTGACCCTGGTAACACTGGAATATCCACGAACCCAATTCCTTAAAGCAGATTTGTATCCATTTTTGAATAAGAAATGTATTGCATAGTTCAAAATCTAAAGGTGGCGCAGTGGAAAATAAGGGTTTTTTCTCATTCTATCTCCCATCCCATTGCCCTTCCTGGAGAAAACCGTTCTAATCAGTTTCTTGTTTGTCCTACCAGAAACACATGTAGATACAAGTAGATAATTATGTGTATATATCTTATTTTAAAAGTCATATATGGTAATACTGTTAATATGTATTTGTGTATGTATATATACTCCAATTCTAGCTATATCCCTATGGAAGTTATGTGTGTGTGTATATATGCACGCATATCAATATATCCAATATTTGTTACATTGATCAATGTTGTATACACAGATCAAATGTATCTGCATGTGCTAAATACCTAGGAAAAGAATTTTAAAGTCATATTTGATAGAGATTTCTGAGTTGTCTTTCAGAGAACTTGCACCAATTTACACGCCTATTTAAAAAACACAGGAGTGCCTATTAGTCATACTTTAACCAAACTTTTGATCTTTGTCAAATGTTGGCCTGCTTTGCATTTGTTTTATTAGGAATGAGGGTGAACATCTTTTCATGTGTTTATGAGTGATTTGAATTTCCTTTTTCATGAATGATTTTTTCATAACTTCTACCTTTTTCCTGTTGGGTTCTTGCTTGGTCTTTTTCTTATTAATCTGTGAAATTTATATACATATATATAAGGAAATCAGTCTTTGTGATATTAAATATGATTTTTTTGTCATTGATCTTGATTGGCACTTTTGTTTTGTTTTGCCATACAGAAGTTTGTGTAGTCAAGTCTAAGACATTTTTTCTTTGATTTTGTGCCCCGTTTTGGAAAATATTCTCTGCAACAAGATAACAGAACTTTCCCGTTTTCTCCTACCACTTTTATATTTATTTACATCTTACATATTAAGTTCTTTAAATATTTAAGAGACATGTAAATTTGATCCATTTTGAATGAATTTTTATTTAAGGTATGAGGTATGCAATCTGTCTTTTCCAGATAGCTATGTCTCTGGTTCTTTTTCTGAACTTTCTCTTCTGTTCCAGTGAATTCTTCTATTCTTACTATTTTAATACCATACTATTTTAATTCCTATGATTCTATAATATGTTTTAAAATCTGGTAAGACTAGACACTCCTATTGCTTTATCTAAGAATTTTCTAGGATACATTTTTAGTTTCTGCCCCTAGCCACAGGCAGTTATTGATCTGTTTTCTATCATCATAGATTGCCTTTCTTCCCAACATTTTATTTAACAGTCATAAAATGTCTAATCTCTTACATTTGATTCTTCACACTTAGCATAAAAGTCTATGAGGTTTATCCATGTTGTAATATGTATCAGTGCCTATTCCTTTGAAAAGTATTTCTTTATATGAGTATGTACAACATTTTGTTTATCCTTTCACCAATTAATGGAAATTTGGATTGTTTCCAGCTTTGCTATTATGAATAATGCTATTATGAACATATTTTCTAGTAACAAGTTCTCTTATTTCCCTTAATCTGAACATTTCTTCATTTAACTTTCATTCCTGAAATATATTTTTGCTGGCTATAGATTCTGGCTTGACCAGGTTTTCAGTGCTTAAAAAAAGTATGTTGTTTCCTCTGGCCTCCATAGCTTCTGACAAGAAATCTGCTGTCATTCAAATTGTCGTACCTTTATAAATAATATGTGCCCTTTTCTTCCTGCTGTTTTAGGGTTTTTGTTTTTTCTCTTTATTCTTCAGCAACTTGATTATGACAGGTTTTGAAGCAATTTTCTTTGGGTTTATCATTTTAGGTTCCCTAAGCTTTTTGTTTTGTCAGTTATTTTTTTGTTAAGTTAGGGAAGCTTACATCCATTATTTAGGTATTTTTCTGCAGCACCCTTTCTCCACCTGGGATTCTAATGACATAACTGTAAAACATTTTGAGCTATTTTTTTCTATGATTTTTTGAAAGGTTTAATCAAGTGTATATTGTTCGATGTGGTGAATTTCTATTGATCTCTCTTCAAATTTACCAACTTTCCTCTTATCTCCATCCTGTTTAGCTCATCCAATACATTTTCATTTACTTCTAAAATTTCTATATGGTTCTTCATATTTTCTCTTGCTAAGATTTCTGTTGTCTCAAGAGTAACTATGTGTTCTTCAGTTTCTTGCATGCAAATGTCTCCTTCAACTTTTTTGCCATTCAACTCTTCATCATAGAGTTAGGTGCACAATGCACCAGATAAAAATCTGGCTGCTTCAGCTTGTTGCTACTCAATTCCAGAATGAATGGCAACGTATTCTGTTCATATTACAATGGTAGCTTTGGCTAATTTTGCTCATTTTATGTTTGGAAAGAGAACTAAACAGATTTCAGAGACAGAGGTACGAATTTTGCTCTTGCTGTTTTTACTGTCTTACTGACAAGTCTATTTACCTCTCTGGGCAACATTTTCATGGCGGTCGAATGGGTCTCTAAGCTACCTTCCTGCTCTAACAGTCTAGACTTCTGGGCTCTGGAACATGGAAAGCAGCTTCCACATTTGTCTTTTGGGTATTTCTCTCCTGCCCTTGCTTGTCTGAGACAGTGATGGAGAGTTTTATGACACTGGAGTGGACTTAAGAATTTTAGAATTCTTAGACAGCAAGAACACCATTGATGAAAACATCCAACGGAAGCAGGAAGGTTTTAGTATTAGTGGGAAGTCATATCGTCCATACCATGAACAGGGAAATGTTAACATCTCCTGTAAAACAAGGGGGCACAGAACCAACTTTCTTCTACTTGATAGAAAATCTTCTCAACATTTCAGTAGAGTGTTAACTGCCTCAGTTTCCCACAGTCTACCTGGCCTCTGCTCTAGCCTAGGCTGGCCCTCTCGGCCTTCTGTGGGATGCTCTGCCCTTCACTGCTGCTTCCTTTCCTTTCCACAGCTACTTCAGCTCTCAGCTGCTGCAGTGGACAAAGGCCGCAGCGTGGGAGAGGTGCTGCAGTCGGTGCTGCGCTACGAGAAGGAGCGACAGCTGGACGAGGCGGTGGGCAATGTTACGCGGCTGCAGCTGCTGGACTGGCTGATGGCGAACCTGTGACCCGCACCACCCGCTCTCCCCATCTCCCTTTCGCCTGCCTGCCTTCTCACCTCCACAGCTCCCCTCCATTCCCTCACAGAGCCCGGACATTATCTACCTAGCGCCCACGTCAAAGAAATGTCATCGTATGCTAGTCACTGGATTTTGCAGATTTTCCCGTCCATGCGAGCAAGGACGAAAAATTAAAAAATTACAATTAAAGGGCTGCAGGTGTTTGTTTTCCTTGGCTCAAAGGGACACAACTGTAAAGAAATCTCAGGAATGAAAATCACATGGCAAAACAGTGCTAGGCTGAGAGGCCCGTCAGAGATCATCATTCTGTTCCCTACCTATTCCCCCCATTTTGCAGCTCCCCGCCTATGCAGTGTGCCCACGAAAGAGTATATCCAAAGTCATTTCAGCCCTTTGTAATCATGCAACAGGAAATGTTTTCTAATATCCAGCCTAACTTATTCTGGCGATGACATCTTGTTCTCTATGTAGAGGTACAGAACTACTGTCCATCTCAGCTCTATCCATGGTGAAAGATAGACGGTGTCAAAAAGGTTCAGAATACCTGCGTCCTAACGCACCTGCTGTTTGTAGAACCTGGGACAAGCCATCCGTTAAGATGCTGCTGACTTATCACCCCATTTAAGAAACATTTTCTGTTAATTCGTTTCCTTCTAGAAACTCTATGTTCCTCTGGGTTTCTATATCTCTTTCAAGTGCTGCTCAATTCCGTCAACCCCATTTTTCCTAGAACTTTCTCTTGGCCCTCTGTTATTCTAATGCTTATCATTTTCCCCGGGTGATGTCATCCCAACCCGTAGCTTCAATTACCTGCTATCTCCCTTCGTGGAATATTACCCAGGGATTAAAGTGAAAACTATGAAGCCGGTATATTCTGAGATTCTTATTTGAATTCTGAGATTCTTGTTTGTGAAGTTATGACCTTAAATTTCTTGTAAAGATCCTATCTGTACTATGATTACAACCGTAGTGCAATTACATATTCATGTTGATAAGAAGTAGAATGGCAAATACGTCAACGCATGTGATTAGACTTAGGGGCAGCAGGTGAGCGCATACATCTTGTGTTTATTCAACTTTCCCTCTTGTGTTTATTTAACTTCCGGCAGAGCTGACCATCACTGTGGTGTGACCATGTAAAGAAGCAAGGGTCTTAGATGGAGAGAGAGTCTGGGTCCTGTGACCTTATTTGAATTCTGAGATCCTACAGTATGTGAAACTACCCTTAACCCACCCAACGCCACCTCCCCAATTATAGAAACCAGTGTCCTGTGTTTAAATTAGTTTGATTTCAGCTCCTATAATTTTCAAACGAATCCTGACACAGTTCTGTCTTGGGTAAGAAGGAAATTTTATTTAGAGTTCTAAGAGTAATGTTGTAACATTGGAGAGTTAAAACTCCCCCCCACCACCATACATGTACCCCATGTCTGATCTGGAGAGGGGTAGGGGGAGGGAGTGAGGGACATCCTCTTATCCCTCATCTAAGAGGAATCATGCCACCTGGCCATGGGAAGAGGCTTTTTAAAAACACAATCCTTTATGCATTAAAAAACAACAATCTGAAATATTGTACAATATAAGTGCTGTGTCTAATACAAATCATTGGTGGAAAGGACAGGACACTCCCTCATCAGAGGTCAGACAAGAGGTGGCAAAGTGTTCGAGTTCCCGGGGCAAGAGTTCTTGCCTTCTTGGTCTGTGGAGGAGGCCTTGGACTCCTCTGGCCTGACAGCTGCCTCTGGCTTTCTGGAAGCTTCTGCTAGCTGAGGCAGCTGGACAGCTTCAGCTGTGCACTGAAGGGAGCCCTGCCGATCACCTGAATTCTGAACATGCTTAGGGCCGCCATCTTTGACCTTGGTTATAGTCTCTTCTCTTTTGATCACATCTGCCAGGAGACAGAAGAAACAAGTATAAAAGGACTATAGGGAAACCAAATAGGAGAGAGACACTCAGCACGGGGGGGGCGGGGGGGGGCGCGGATAAGGGCACAAAATGGAATTTTGTGAACACAAGGGACCATGGAGATGGATCACGGGTGAATTGGTGGTGGGCTACCCAAGGGGAATACAAAATGTAAAAGACATAAATAACAATAAAAATAAAAAATAAATTTAAAAAAATGCAAGTTACAGTCCAACTGTCCGCTAGGCTTACGGGAAAGTTTGGTTATAGATACATTGGCCAGGCACATTCTGTGTTCTAGGCTTTATTCTGAGCACCTCACACTAATTCGTTGGATGGTTTTTGGCAACCACAGAGATGGGCACTATTCAGTCCCATAAATGAAGAAACCGAGTTTAAGTAAATGGCAGGGCCAGAATTTAATCCAAGGCAACCTGATTTCCATCACTATGTACATAGCCCCTAGGCCATAATATTGCATATAAAATATCTTTGCCTATTTTCATAATCTGATAAACATTCAAAGGTAATTATTGGGCACAGAAGGACATAATAAAAGGAAAGGTAGAGAAAGGGAATTAAAAACAGGAGAAAGAGGCAAAGTCCTAATGATAAAGGGGAAAAAAAAGAGGAGAACCTAGGTAGAACCACACTTCTGAAAGAAGAAAATGCCCAAGGTCAGAAATGGTAAGCTGCTAGTGATACATTCAGAATAATATTCAAGGCTGAGTTCAGAAAAATTGACATGCAAATCTTCCAGAGATGTCTAACTTCTGGGTTATGGAAACAGGACTGGTGTGTTGAGGGACAGTACCTTTTTTGTCCAAAGGTTGATAACTTTGAGTCTTGCCCTTCCTCGCCTCAGAAGGGAAACAGAGACTGGATTTTCTCAGGATCTGGGGCCTGGGTCGAGGCTTCAGGGTTCGGGGCTCGTGAATCCAAGCGTGCTTAAGGGCCTGGTCAGGGGTCATGCGGAGAGAAGGTTCCCACCTACACACAGGAGAGTCCACCGCGAGTTACTGTTTTGCTTCCCTTGTTTATCATGAAACCTCTTCAAAGACCCCAAATAAAGAACCAGTAAGGTAGTTCATTTTTTAAAGGTAGTTAATTATTAAAGAACCCATTGAAACTATGCTACAATACAAAGACATCAACATAGACTAGATTACAACCTTAAATTACCTGGAAACAACTATTGAAAATAATCTTTATATGATAACGCACGGAATAGAATAGAATCCAAGTCTTTCAGCATTTCTAGAAATTTCTTTACAGGAAAATAGCAAATCTCAACCAGTAAGATTTAGGGTTCAGTTAACTAAGATCACAACAGAGAGGCTTAGGGCCTCCCTGGTGGTGCAGAGGTAAAGTCTCAGCACTATGAAGCTATCACCAGCCACTGCAGCCTGAGCTTGATCCCCGGCCAGGGAGCTTCCCACAGGGCGCAGCAGACCTCTCCTGTCTCCCTGCTGCTCCCCTCAGCTGTGGATTTCAGTGGATCCGCCTGTTCTGCTCCCCACTCTGTCTCCGGGGAATCCTCTTACCTCCTGCATCTCTGGCCTACACCCCAGTTCTTGTATGCATAAAAAAATAAATCTTAAAAAATAACTATCTCCCAGGCCCAGACTTCCACCAGCCAATGTAGCAAAGCACATATTTTATGAGGAAACCCAGAGGCAAAGAGACTCCAACAAACTCACACCAAACACCTTCTCAGAAAGTCCAGGAAGCTGCTGTCATAGGTTTTCAGCACCATCGTGAGATTCTTGGAATCCGGGTATCTTTTTTTCCCCCTGTTGTTGGTTATATTTTTAGGAAAACCTTTGGAATCTTTAGAGATACAACATTCCGTGTTTAGTTCCAGGTGTAAATAATCACAAGACACATCACAGCTGCTCATTCAACCATGCTGCTTCTTGAAGTGGCTTTTATAACTCTCTCTGTCCTGCCCCCGCCCCCAGAGACACAATCGCACCCAGTCAGTCTGAAATAACCACATGGAGATGAGCCAATGAAGACAATTAACTTTGACGAACAATTTTTCCTGCTATTCGGTGTGTTCTGAGCCCTATTCCCATCACCTCCCCGAAGCATGAAATGGTTAAAATGGCTTAACATGAGCTAAAGTAAACTAATAATGATGATATTAAATGATATCAAAAATGAAGTGGTCATCAGCTCCTAAAGGGCAGCATGGGCCATGGGTGAGGCTGAATTCCAGCAAGGAAACAGATTTCACGCATTGCTGACAAGCCACACATTTCCACGGGCACCTGCTCTGACAGCCCTTGCTTACCCACTTTGCACCAAGGTTGCAATGAGCCTAGAATTGTAAGGGTCTGGGGCATTAAGAGAATTTCAGCAGGGAAGAAGAATGTGCCATCACTGATAGAATATGACAATGGCATTTTCCATGATTCTTAACAAGAAGTTTCTGCTCTTGGATTTCTCTGCACCGTGCAGAGTGTGAGGGGCCCAGCTGCCTGGCGCGGCAGGGAGAACTTCCAAGGCAGGGTATAGTTGTAATTTTTGAAATTTCAGGATCACTGATGGATCTTCCAAACGGGAACTCGGTGTTCTCCTCCTGATCTTCACTGTCAGAACTCGTGATCTCATTGCCAACGAGTCTCCCTAGCCCACCTCCATTTTGTCAGGTAGCATTTCTTGGCATCTGTTTACTTTCCTGAAGGAAACGTCTCATCACAGCTTAGGATGGGGCCAGGAAAAGAGTACCAAATGGGGCGTGGGGTTTGGGTGGTGTGTTCAAGTCCTGCGACAACTCATTAACGATAACAGGATAAGAAAGCAATGTGAGACTCACCGAAGAACTTCTGTCTCCTGGAGGCCGTCTGAATGAAGCGGGTTGGCGGCAGGCCAAGCACCTTCAACAAGTACATGGGGTGTGGTCATTTGGGTAGGCTCACACCCTCAAACACAACTCATGCTAGCGGGGGGTGTTTGGCCAAACTTGGCCTTCTATCGATAAGAATCCAGGGGCATTAGTGATAGTATCAGTCAGTGGTGGAGCGGGCCCAGAGTTTCACCAGCCACTTTCCTCTAAGGAGGCCTCAGCATCAGCCAGAGGTGGGCATTTGAAGGCAACCAGGCCTCAGTGTCAGAGGGAATACACCAGTATCCAAGCTGACCACCCCTGAATTGAGGAATGACAAGCGGCTTCGCACTGGGAAAGAAGGAAAAGGGACGAGACGGAAAGCACCTGATACACAGACACTCTAGGACAAAACACCTTCTTGAAAAGAAAAAGGTATCACCCACTTGCTCTCCTTTCCCACTGCAGCCTAGAGGTCTACACGGAGATGCCGAAATCGCAGGTGTCAATCCCATGTCCCCTCCCAGCAACTGGGTTTCCAGGCAGACCTGTGTCTGGCCTTGCCCTGCTCCTCAGCGCCACTGACATAGAAGCCAGGAGGAGGCTGACTCAGTCCTGGGGCAGGGGGAACCTCAACACAGATCCCGTACCCCCCCTCTCCTTGAGAGTGGGAGCAGGTGCAGAGATGCTCATGAAGTCACTTATCGTCGGTCTTAGGAGCCATCTACTCTGACGCCTTCACTTTACAGAATTCCAGGCAGGGAAAGAGCCAGGTACAGGCCAGAGTTCCTTCCCCACAGCTCTCTCTGATGGCTGTTATTTCCCAAAGTGTTCTAGTCGATGAGTAGTGTTAGCCACAAAGTGAAATTATCTATTTATAATTAGTAGTTCTCAAGGATGTGTATATCTATTTGACCATCTGTAACTTTGAGACAATCTAGAAAACAGAAGTTTGGGATGGGTGGGTGGGTGGGTGGCTGGAGAGATAAATAGAATTAGATCTTTGCTCAACGTTAAAATGTATTTACAGAGAAAATTCTAAAATGTAAAATTTCCAATTTGGGGGTGATTTTCTCCTATTTTGTCTAATTTAGTTCCATAACAAGAAGGGTCAGTATAATTAATGTTCATGTGATGAGTCTCGCAGAGTCTTTTCATTGGGTGACTAGACAACAGGTTGATGGCGATGGGTGTCATCTCACCCGGGCTTTTAGATTCTTCCCAATATACTTGCCAGAGTGGTGAATAGTGTTATTTTTTAATATCATTGTTAACAACACAGTCACATCCCACTAAACAACAGGGGCATGTTCTGAGCAATGGAACTTTAGGGAACCTTGTCTCTGGTGAACATCAAAGAGACGTAGGAGGCTCCTGCCAGAGTAAGATGCTAAGACCTTATGAAGGGCGCTGGGCGACAGGAATTTGGGGACCACTGTCCCACATGCCATCCACTGTCAACCGGAATGTCATCACATGGGGTGTGACTGCATGCTAGGATGACATCCTTTGCAACGGTTTAAGCGCTTGATAAAAATATTAGCTATCAACTCAAAAGGGCACAAAGAGTGCGACATTCCAAAAACACTTTTAGGCAACATCCAACAGAAAAAGAAAAGCAAGCAGGGCTCTGTCCTTCGGTGAGTCTAAGGCACCCCAAGTCCTGAGAGTGAAGCCAGCCATCGGCTGCACCCCAGCACTCCCAGCCAGGCCTGGCCCTCACCTCCATGATGCAGGCCAGCTGCTCCACCTCGTTCTCCCCGGGGAACAGGGGGCAGCCGGTGTACAGCTCCGCCATGATGCAGCCCAGGCTCCACATGTCAATGGCCATGTTGTAGGGGTGGCCGAGGATCACCTCGGGGGATCGGTAGAACCGGCTCTGGATGTAGGAGTACACTGCGGGGAGAGCAAAAGCTCCTGGAGGAAAAACTTTCTCTCCAGGACACTGTCCCGGGGCAATCCCAAATGCACAGATTATGAGAACTGTGAAGGACCAGTAAGGTATCTGAGCCCAATCTTCGCATTTTATAGGTGGGGGAACTTAGCCTTTGGGATGCACCCTGATTAAAATCAGAGCAGGGCCTCCCTGGTGGTGCAAGGGGTTGAGTCTCAGCCTATGAAGCTATCTGCAGCCACTGCAGCATGAGTTCGATTCCAGGCCAGGGAGCTGACCCACAGGGCGCAGCAGACCTCTCCTGTCTCCCTGCTGCTCCCCTCAGCAGTGGATTTCAGTAGAGTATTTCAGTATTTCAATAGATCCGCCTGTTCTGCTCCCCACTCTGTCTCTGGTGAATCCTCTCAGCCCCTGCTCCTCTGGCCTACACCCCAGTTCTTGTATGCATCAATAAAAAAAATCTTTACAATAATAAAATCAAATCATGAGCTCAGTTGCTGTGCCGGAGCCACACTGGAAGCAGATCGCCCATGTGTGAGGTGTGTCTGTGTCAGGGAGGGAGAGAAATCGCAGCGCAAACCCGACAGGAGGGAGGAACTACCTACCTCTCTGGTCTTCATAACAGCTGGATCCAAAGTCAATAACTTTAACAGAGACTTGGCCCTTTTGGTATAGCACTATATTCTCCTAGAGAAGAAGACATTTCAGTTTTAATAGCAAGGTCGTCTATTCACCTAAATGCTGCCCTCCTCCAGGACCAGTTCAAAATGGCACTGCCCACGAGGGGGTACCCCCACATCTTCTCCAGACCCCACTGTCCTCTCCCCCTATGTCCCAGTCAACCTGTGGTCTGTACCTCTCATTTGGATCCTGCATTTGCTGCCTCGCAATATTTCTTTTGCCCATACTTTGCTTCCATTCCCATTTAGATTGTTCACCTCCTGAAGATGAGGGGTTTGTTTTTATGTTCTTTAGCACCTTCACTTTGCTCTTGTAAGGCCTTAGAAATTCCACTGAATATGATGTCTCCATGAAGGTTCCACCCACACACGGGGACCCAGACCTCAGGCCGCCACCAGACTCTGCTGACTCTGGGGGAAGCGTCAGACCAAGTGTTCTAACGGAGCGTGGAGAAGAAGGGCATGCTCCTGCGCCCTCTCGGGAAAGCATCTGCCCAGGGCTGGAGGATTCAAGTTCTAATCATGTTCCCAGGATTTCAGCAACAGATGAATTGACCCCTGTAAGCATCGGGGGAACTGCTTATTGAGCACCTGGCATTCTATATCCACCCTAGCAGGCCTGTTCTGAAGCCTCCCAAGCAACTATGAAGGAATACAAATTGAGTCCAGAGTAGCTTTTCTAAAGGATACCTGCGTGAAATGAAAGAGCATGGGCAGCAAAAATCTTTAAGGAGCAAGTATTTCTATTGCGCCTCTAGCTCAGGGACAGACCCCTTCCCTGGATGGGATGAGCCCTCCAGCTTGTTGAGGGAAAGGAAGCATCAGACTGTCGCGTTCACCACTCGCCACTAGGCCTAGGAGGCTAACGCGCTCTGCCAGGAGTCTACACTCACCAAACACTCAGGCTGCTTGTACACACCCCTTTGGGCAGACACAGTCTAGGTGACTTAGAGACTTAGGGAAACCTATCACCCGGTGTGTTGGCTACCAAGAGTCTCAGGAATTTCTCTGGTGAGATTCATGTCCTCAAGCCCAAGGACATGTGTGTTGTGACTCTTTGGAGCTGCAAAGTCGAGGATTAAGAACTCAGATGCAGAGAAAGAATACAGTACTGCCATCCTAGGAGACTCTACCAGCCCGAAAAAGTTAGCTCTATTTTGACAATCTTTAATTGTAAAGCTATCCAAAAACTACCCAATGAGTTCCAGCATTGTTGTTGTTGTTTAAAAAAGGTTTAAACCACCTTGGGGGATGAGGAGATATTTAGGGATATCTACACATCTGTGAGGGTCGGGTTTGAGGAACCAGCTCCAACCCCATATCTTCACATCCTTATACCTTTCCCTATTTACCCCTCTGTATTCCTCACATTTGAATAATTAATTTATTAACAAGTAAGTTACTTGTCATGTTCTTACTATGGTCAGGCACTCTGTTAAGTCCTGTGCGGGGAAATGGTGAGAAGACATCGTTCCTGACCTAGGGGAGCTTTCGGCCCAGTAGAGGATACAGAGAAAGAAACAAAATTCCCCCCCAAAGTAGTCACAATAGAGCTAAGTATAAAATACTAAAAGGGGGTATTTGAAGGCACATCCATATGGACAGAGGTGGTGGTGAGGGATGGCTGTACCCTGGGGTCAGCGTAGAGTGGACAGAGTGAGGATTTAGTAAGCCAGAGTGGTCGCCCCCCGCCCCCCCGCCATGGCAACGTCTCTGCACGCCCTTCCGCTTTCTGTAGGAAATCCCTCAGGCTTTTCTGCCCCCAGCTGCCTCTGTGACACCACATCTCTCTTCATTGTCCCAATAACCACGCTTTGGGCAACAGACAGCGCACTGTACTTCACTGCACAGCCCCTTAGACTGGGACCCTTGGCGTCCTCCCTGGCCCTGGCCAAGATGGCGGCCCAGTCGCCACCAGGAAATAGAAAGGGGCAAACCATTTCTAAGGCCGGAAACCATCTTCTCAGGAGAACCAGGGCTGTTACTCACAGGCTTGAGGTCACAGTGAATGATTTTCTCCACATAAAGCATCTGCAAACATTTCAAAACACAGAGAGTGAAGCGCCGAACTATGGACAGACTGAAGCCTTGGAAGCTATTGTTCTTCATCAACTCGTACAAATTGATTCTAGGGGAAAGAAAGAGAGAGCAGAGTATGTGTCAGCAGAGGAAGCAGAAGGCTGAGTTTGAACCTGCCAACAATTCCCCGCCAGCTGGTTCCCGCGGGTGGCTGGCCAGGGGCAGACTGCAGCGAGGTGGCGCTTTTCTGCTCTATCAACTCCGCTTCCCCATGACTCATGGTGGGTCCCGGGGAAGGCTCCCCACGTTGGCCTTTCAGATGCCCCTGGTTTCCTCTGTGACCAGGTCATTTCGTCACTTTGTTTTGATTAACTGGTTGGGGAGAATTTGGAAACAGTCGAGGTTCTTCAGGTCCTTGGGGAGGTTGGACAGGACATTCACCAGTCACTCAACCAAGCAGCCACCCCGCCCAGGCCTAAGGAAGCTGTCTAAAGATGCCGGTTCCTGACAAATAAGGGGAAAGAGAGCCGTAGATGGGGGCAGAAGGGGGGAGCCCCCCGCAACCTAGAGCAGGCCCAAATGCTCGGCCCACCTGCCTTGCCTCGTGGGGATGAGAGCTTGTTCTCGCCAGAGCTCCAAAAATTTCTAGACAGGCGGAAAGCTCATATTACTATATAAAAGCCTTCATTAAATAAAAGCTTTATTATCTAAAATCCGCTGACTTACAGATGTTAGAAACAAATACAAAGCATTTCAATAAGAAAAACAGATGCAAGTGGGCCTCCCTGGTGACGCAAGGGTTTAAGTCTCAGCACTATGAAGCTGTCCGCAGCCACTGCAGCACAAGTTCGATCCCCGGCCAGGGAGCTTCCCACAGGGCGCAGCAGACCTTTCCTGTCTCCCCGCTGCTCTCCTTAGCCGTGGATTTCAGTGGATCCGCCTGTTCTTCTCCCCACTCTGTCTTTGGAGAGTCCTCTCATCCCCCCTGCACCTCTGGCCGACACCCAGTTCTTGTATGCATAAATAAATATTTTTTTAAAAAAAAGAAAAACAGATGCAGGCACTGCATAGCAGTTTGCGACCTCTCTGCAAATGGTGGGGGGGGGGGGGAGAGGAGGCAAAGAACCTGACTGGGGCACACTCTGCATTCGCCCCTGACTGTGTGAGGGCCTTCACTTCTAAACTTTTTCTAGCTCTCACAGTACTTAGGGAGCCACTCACTTTCGAGGGGTACGGTGGAGATGTGAGACTTGGCTCTGACATCAGCCTAACTTGCTGTGTAATCCTGGGCAAGACTCCACCCTCTCTGGTCTTTGCTCCCTCCACATACCTGCCCCTCCTGAACTCTCAGGGCTACTGTAAATACCAGGACACCCTAACTGGGACCGATGGCCAGTAAAAGCAGCCCTGCCCATTGAGCCATCATTTCACAACTTTCTTGAGTCAAACCACTGTGCTGGCGGCCTCCAGCTCCTAAGTAACATGTGTCAATCACCTCTCAATAAAACTGGATGAAAAGAAGAAGTCAGGCGAGGCTGTCCATGTTGGACAAGTAGACAATTCCATGTCTGCATGTTGGAAAGAGGGCCGCATTTTATAAGCAACCACCAGAGATGGTCAGGAGCATGTCAACTTTCCCTCCGAATCGAATTTAGCCAGTTTCTAGAATTCCATCAACCAAGATGGAGTCGTAGGAATACCGAGCTGCCAGCCCAGTGAAGTCAGTGATGCTGGACCCTGACAACTCCCTCGGATTATTCTCTTTGCTAAATGCATCTTGGGCTTCTGTCTTTATTTAAATCACATCAGATGATCTTCTCACAGAGAAAAGTCATCAAAATGGCACGTCCTTCAAATAGCACACCCCTTTAGTTCCCATATTCAAATTGGGGATGCCTCGCTGTCTAAATCAGGCTCTTCTCTCTCTCACCAAAAACACCTGTTCAAAACCCAAGCCCGTCCCCACTCTGACCAATCAGGTGCCACTCCTTTGCGCTCCAACTTCGGCACTCTCGGGTTAAAAAGCCAGGGAGTGGGACACAGGGCAAAGACAGCTCCTTGTCAACATATTTCAGTTTAGTGTTTGAGGACAGAGACCTTGCTTGGGTGGAGTCACCCAGTTTGGCACCCGGCACCTGGGCAGCACAACCTGGGGTGCTGGGAGGTGAGGCATGCAGGGTCGGGGCCAAACTCCTGGGCCCCCTAGATAACTGAGGGGCTTTGTTTCGATCTAGACATGAACTGTTCACCACCAGAGGAGCCTTGTGTGCCGACCTCAAGATTTCTCATCTATCCTTAAGCAACTTCTCAAAAGAAAACGAATTGAAATGAAAAAGCAGCTGACCCCAGGAGTTCAAAGGTGATGCAGAGGTGATTCCGGAAGTAGAAAAAGTCCTTCATGTGCACCACGTTGCACGTGTTGTCTTTGTCCTTCTTCCTGAGGGCCTCTAGGATCTTCAGCTCTACCAGGGCCTGGTGGTGAAATCTGAAGCAATTGGGGAGTGGCAGGGAGGGCGGGGAGTAGGAACAAAAGACACCGTGTCACATCACACTGCAAGACGCCACCCTGTGACCCCAACACTAAACCCCCCACCTGTTTGTTTTCTGTTTGCCTCCTTGA
>PVIJ01017576.1:0-29027 GCA_004024925.1 Scalopus aquaticus | reverse complement strand
CAAACTGTCCACGGAATCCATGATCTAAACTGACACTGATGACATTACAGATATTTGAGGTTATAAAAATGTCATGAATAGCTCCAGGAATTCAAGGACATCAGTTGAAAAGACTCATGATTTGGTTTCTGGACATCTGGCCATGGTACCCAGCCAACTCATTCTGCTCCCTCCTTTCCCTTTCCATTCTGACTTCTCAATTTTCCTACAAGATACCAAAGGAAGGGGCTGATACAGATAAGCCCTCCATGTCCTTGAACCTCCCAGCTCTGGAAAGCTATTTGGGATGGCAGCCACTTATCACCTTCATAATAGCCAGCGGGCTGCAGGGGCAGGACAGACGTCCGATTTCCTGGCTAGTTCTGTTTCTCCACTGGTCTGAAAACAATAAATACACTTGTTACTGCATCAGCCCAGCCAAGTAGGAAATGTGATGAGAGAAAGGACAGATGCAGCTCGATTTGCATGGTCACTCAAGTTGGATTATGCGTTGGAAATATTCGTGTGCCATCAGAAACTGACATCTCAAGTGCCAAGCTATGAGCAATTAGGTAGAGTTTAGTTAGTCTTCCTAAATAAATCTCATTTTATTGGCTATGCTCTACTTTATTTTTGATGCTTAACAAATAAACGTAGCTGTTATGTTTGCTTTTTATAAAAAAGCTACTTTTAGAAAAAATGTCATTTTTGGAATTTCCCAAGTCTCTCGTAAAATACCCAAATATCTAGATCTTGGCAGAATTACAAGTTGTCTCAGAACTGACTCCATCGTGCTGCGAAGAATGGTGGCAAACACACTGCAGGGCACATTGATCCTTTGCTGAGTCGTTAATTAGTGACATTTATTGAACACCTGTGATATGCAAGACACTGTACCTAGTAGAGCGTACACACAAAAATACGAGAAAGACAGTCCATTTACAACGGGGGGTAAACAGAGGAGGCTTTCTTTTGAGGGAATAGATCAATGAGGACACAACTTTACTTATGAATTTTTTACCCTAAAATTGTTCTGTGGTAATAAACAAGTGAAAATATGAGCTACAAAGAGAAAGGCACAGCAGGATCCAAGACCCTTTTTGGTAAAGTGAATCGATATGGAGCATCTTGGTTGAAAATCACAAGTGAGTTGACATAAATCTTAGTAAAGACTGACGTGCTGTTCTCTGCAATATTTTAACACTTTGTGTGCTGGTGCCCTTTAAATTTACCAGCCCTTGGGGCCATCCATTTTCTGTGCCACTGCATGAATGGTAGAAGCATTCAATAAAACACACACAACTCCTGAAATACTGGATATTAAAAAAACTGTAATATCTCTCATAAAACACCTTACACTTTCACCAAAACAATGTATAAAGCTTCTAGACTGAGTATGATCAAAGAAATAGCTCCTAATAGTTCCAAATAAATCCACTGTGGCATGAAAAACTGGAGACTAGATGAACACGTATTAATACGTGAGCGGCCACCTGATACTGGTGACAAAAAACATACTAATACGTGAGCGGACCACAAAGTATTAAGAATTCTTTGTAGCAAATGACTGTGATTCTGGGCTTTGGTAGTTGACTTAAAGGGACAAGATTTTGTCAAAATTTTTCTCCTTAGACTTTATGTATCTGTTGAAAATCTGACTCCCTGCAAACTGAGTAACTGTGAATTTAACACAAGGTTAGTAGATCTGTAAGTTTAACATATCTAGTGGAAAAATCTTATTACTAGGCAACCCTGAAGGAGAAAACACAGGTCCCTATCACTGCACAGACCTAAGCAGAGAGGGTAACATCCTCTGTGATATCTTCCCCCAAATGAATAGACACCATTTGTTGACTTCAAATATATTAAATAATATTTTTGGCTTTATTCATTGTAGAAAAATTCCCCTTTGGGGAAAAAACAAAAGAAACTACAGCATGTGAGTTCTTTTCCAGTTAGATCAAGAGTAAGAGAATGTGTCAAGACTATAGAGAACAGATTGAATTTTCCCTATCTAATCCTCACTACTCCCCTTCCTGGTGGGAACAGTGCCTCAATTTCCCTTTGGGGGACCTTCATGAAACAGGTAGTTGGATCATATGATCCAGTCCTGGTCAAACAGAGCATCTGTGACCCTAATGAATGGGTGAAAGATTGGTCTTGACCCATGTCTAACCAATAAGACCCATGTGGGGGTTACTAAATCGGTGGCCATCATCTTGCTGCCTATAGGGGAATCTAAGAATGAAGCTATCGTGGTGGAAAGCAAAGCTGAGAGATGGAAAGAAATGGATATTTGAAGTCATCTAGATCCAATTACAAGTGAAGCTCTGATTTCAGCTGACTGCCATGCTTTATGCTGTGTCTCCCTACTCCTAGCCCCTGGTCATTCCCACCCAACCACCAGGACTTCCACCTTCCACCTGATTACACCTTGTCATATTTCCCTAATGAAAACCATGTGCCTGGACTATCCCTTCACCTGTGCCCCAACTCTTTCAGAATGACCTAAACTGCTGGGTCTTCTTCCCATGAGAAACTGCAGACCATTCTCATCTTGTCTCTTACCCACAGCACCTCAACTCCCAACACTTTCCCAAAGGCAAGTTTCCAGTTGTGACATTTCCTGCCTGCCCAACCAGCAACTGGACTTCCTTCTCTCAGAACTGCCAACCTTTTAGCTATGTAACCAATGCATTTGTTTTACTGAAGGTGGTCTGAATTAGGTTTCTGTCACAGGTAACTGAAGTAGCCCTTGATCTTCATTGGTAGTAGAACTTAATCTTTTCAGAGTAGACTGATTTTCTTTGAAAGAGCCACAGGTCATTTAGAATGAAGCTTTTAGAATAAGATAGACGTTCAAGCATAAAAGTACCATTTTATGCATAAAATATTTTGCAGTAAAATATAATGAGATAGTAAATAGAAACTAAAATGTGATGACACTAATTCCACACATGTATCTAATAGTTCAGAAGAGGACTCTCTGTGGTGCCTTGTTAAATTGAAATGGTTTTTAATTCAATGTGTGTTTTCATGTAACTTTTAACCAAATTAGTGATTTTAAAGCAACATACTCTCCAAAGTGTGGTTGACCAATCACTTGTGTTTGTGATATTGTGGGAGACTGGTTTCAAATTCAGATTCCTTTGGTCCACTATAGATACAGAGTCAGAATTTGTGGGAATGGGGCCTTTTAAGAAAAAGTCCAGGAAATTTCTAGGCATAAAAGAATTTGAGCAACATTGCTTTAAGTCTTGTTTAATGTATATTTATATTTTACCTATTTTTAATATATACATAGATATTAATATCTATATATTTATACATGTTATATATTTTTTAACTTCACCTTCAAATGTTACTGTCAAAACCTGAAGGATAATTCTAAGAACATTTCATCATGTATAGGACTGAGACTAAATAAGTATACTGGCAAAAAGCAGGGAGATTTGGGTAATTTAGAAATGCTTAATGGTAAGATGTAGTCAGCTTCAGCTAAGTTAGCTAACAAATAACTCAAAATATTAATGGCTTGCAACTTCAAAGGTTTATTTCTCATGCACTGACATTTCCTTCACAGGATGCTCTAAGACTCTGGACTATCTCTGTCTGCAACATAGCTGGTCTTGTAGCAGAGGGTAAAGGAATAGGCAGATTACAGACTGGCTCTCGAAGCATCTGCTCACAAGTGACAAGTTACTTGCTGTCACATTACATTGACAAAAGTAGGTCACATAATTACTCCTGTGGTCAGTGGATTGTGAACGATAATCCTATGGAGAAAAGGTATTACCTTTTGTGCAGAAATATAATCTAGTTCATAGGACATTTAACCCAGTAGGTCACAAGATCTTGGAAAAAGATGGGGGGAGTGTATGGTTTGGGGGCTGCTACATTTATACTCATCTCTGAAGCAGCACAGTGTAAACCAGTATATTAAAGACTCACAGAAATGCTGTAATGGAAAATTAATTGGATTGTTTAGCGCTGCATTTCTAAACTACATTTTCAAACACCTTCTCTACCTACCTGAACAATTTGACAAGATGTCATTTATGTTGTATACAAAATAACATTTTCTTCTACCACAAAGCATGTGATGCAATATTCCTAGTAGAATATGGCATAACAAAGTCTCTGTACTTTCAAGCTATTCATATGTAAAAAAATATGCTTGCATTATATTGTCATCACAAAACCTGGAAAATTCTATGCAAATATCTTTAATATTATTCCAGCTAGTTATACAGCTGTTGAAATTTAATAGTGTTACTGGAGAACACATAATAAGTGACTCTAATAAAGCCAGTTCTTCCAGGTATGGGAGTGTTCCAGAAAAGATTTTACTTTTAAATCTTTCTCATTACCATGTTTGGAATTAGGCAATTCCTGTAAATTGAAGCAATGCACTTTTTCCCCCATTTATGGGAACCTGTCGTTTTAAAAGTTCACAAGCAGCGCTGTAGTTATAAATATGCATAGAAATACTCAATTGCGAGAAGCTCATTTTCTGCTTTTCCTCTACCTCCGCCCAAAGCTTCCTTGACCTCCTCTGAGATACGTCACGTACAGTGTCTACGCTGCAGGGTGTGTGTGTGTCGGGGGGGGGGTTTATTCTTCAAAGTCACTATGTGCTTGCAACATGTCACAAACAGACATAGCTCTGGTCACCTCCCAATTACACCAGTTTTAATCACTACTGGTGGCCATGTTTTTTAAAACTCACCCTCTGTTCCCTGACACCTTTTCTTTCTTTCAACACCACCTCTCAGTCTTCCCCTACCCCCTCCTTTTAGGCCTACCCTTTGAACAGTGGGTTTTCTCCAGTTTCTGCCTTTAGTCCTCTTCTCAACTCACTCTCTATATCTGAGAGGATAAATTAACCACACTCTGTCCCTCGACCCCTCCTGCCGCCCTCTCCACCCCACATTGCTCCTGAAATTTGGTACCTTTTCTTTCAATGGGTCATCTACACCTGCTGCCCTATCCTGACTTAAGATTAAGATATTCCAAACAAACCTTCTCACTCTTCTCCCCAAATTACTCTTCTGGTGTTACCTGTTTCCATTCATTATTTCACCACACATTTAATCTCCTGATTTCAACATGGACTTTATCTCTGGCCCCTGCATTTTTCTCATCTCTAAGCTCCAATTCTGTGCCCACATTCCATGAAATTTGAGACTTGAGATTTTCTTCTCTGTTCCATGCATTGCCTTAGTCAAATGCTGATTACCATTTTCCTATATTCTGAGAGTTTAATGTAGTAGTGAGGATTATGGATTCTGATACCCAGATGGCTGGGATGGAATTCTGGCCTGACTATTTCTTAGTCAAGTTATTTAACCTCTTAGTGTTTCAATTTCATCTATCTATCTATCTATCTATCTATCTATCTATCTATCTATCTATTTATCTATCTAAAATGATCATGACAATCCCTACCAAATAGGCTTCTTATAAAGTTTACTTTGCTAACTATATACAAAATGCCTGGCACTGAGTAAGTACACAATAAATATTACTTACTATTATCACAACAACTTTTTAACTGGGATCCCTGGTACCAGCCTCTCTCCATTCCCATTAGACACATCTCCTTCACTCTTCAGTTTCTACTGGCTTTCCTTAAAGAATAAGTTCAATTTTCTCAGCAGGACATTTTAAGACCTTTCAATAATCTGTTCCCGAGCTACCTTTCTGGTTTCATTTCTGGCAGCCTAGGTTCTAAACACTGAATCTATGCTCTGGACCACTCCAAATTTCTCATCACTCTGCAACCATTCCATGGCCATTCATAGCTGTGCCTTTGCATTTACTACTTCTGGGTTAGTCAGTCTGCTAAGTTATGCTGCTATAACAATCATCCCCAGAAGCCAGTGATTTTCAACAATACATATTTCGTTTTTGCTAATATGTCTGCAGGTTGACTTCAACTTCACTTCAAGAGTCTTCTTTATTCTGGTATCCACACTGAATTAATAGCCCATTTCTGAAATGGTTTTCCCAAGTGGCAGAGAGAAAAGAGTTATACTTGAATGTCACAGAGGATGACAAAGGTTTTGCCCAGAAGCGTCACAAAACTCTTCTACTCGCATTTTATTAGCCAAAGGAAATCACATGGCTGAACCTGACCTTAATTGGAAAAGGGAAATATAAGCCTCTCACAGGAAGTAGTTAAAAGCAATAATGTAGCCTCTCAAATTTCCTCATTCCATCATAATTTCTTCCTTTTCTCCAGTCTTCAAAATCTTCAAAAGTTAATTATCACCTCCTTTATGAAGTTTTTCATTGGCACCAAAGTTAGCTCACTTCTCTCTATTCCCTTAGGATTCTCAACCTAAGAGCAATGGTTACAGCTCCCTTTCTTTGTGGGCAAGGACCAATCTTCTTGATTTTTCTACCCTGCTTCTAAGCATCCTGTTATTCAAAACATTTCGATAGAATGAATAAGAGAGGGAATTTGTTGTTTGGTCATTTATTAGGCAATACTGGGAAATAATTTTTTACCAATATTCAGTGATAGGTGGTCAAACAGAACTTTGTGCAGGCAAAAAGAAGACTTAAGGACCAGAGGGAAAGCCAGTTTGGATTTTTCTATATGCCTACCCAACACATAGGTCATTTTCTCATCTTTTCCCCATTTCATTGCAATATACCAAGAGCAAATACCTTTGAAAGACACTGTTTACAATGCCTGTGTTCATGAGCATTTGTATATGTGTAATATTTGAACAAAAACATATTATTACCACAGTATTTGTTAAAACTTTGCTTCAATTTAGGTTATCTATTGAAAAGATGACACCAGCAAAATAGTCTTGAGGAACCAACAATAAGTCTGATCTTTGGTAGCCTTTTGGAAAGATACCAAATCATACTGCCTAAATGCTCTGTTTTACCTCCTAAGTATCACTAATTTATCCCTCACAGTCTCCTCACTGGGACCACCTAAGCTCAGGTTCTCATCTCTCCTTACTTGCACGTCACCATGTACACCATGTACATGACGCTTCTTTCTGCCCAGAATGCCCTCTGTCATTCCCTCAGCTCCCCTCTTATCAAGGAAAGTTTTTCATCAGGAATCACCTTCCTCTGCACTCTCTCCAACACCCTCTCTTCCAGCCTTCTACTGACTTAAATACTGTCCCATTATCTCTTTTTTTAAAATGATATATCTATTTTTTAAACATTTATTTATTTATTTATTTACGCACACAAGAACTGGGGTGTAGGCCAGAGGTGTGGGGTGGTGAGAGGATTCACCAGAGACAGAGTGGGGAGCAGAACAGGCAGATCAGAAATACACTGCTGAGGGGAGCAGCGGGCGAGGCAGGAGAGGTCTGCCGCACCATGTGGGAATCTCCCCGGCAGGGATCGAACTCATGCTGCATCTGCTGCGGACAGCTTCAGAGGCCGAGACTCAACCCATTGCGCCACCAGAGAGGCCCAGCACTATGTCTTTTTTATATTGTTTTATCATCTTGGATTGTTATTATCTGTTTTTGTGTCTGCTTCCTCTTAATGGAATAACATTCCTTTGAGAGCAGGTACTGTGGTATCCAATTCCTCTCTGACTCAGAGCAGAGTGCTTTTACACATACACAAGAAACTCAATTAGTATTTGTTACATTGAGCTGCTCTTGAACTGAAGGCAAAGATTATGACGTACACTTTGTGGTAAGTAATATGGCACAATTTAAAATACTTTTTGATTTGGAGTTTTAACAAATGTTAAAACATTTCATAATTCATGAAGAAGGTAGTGTTTTTAGTATTAACCAATATGTTTTGAATTGATTGATATGAATTTAAACTTTCATATATAGGTTAGTATACTAAGAAGAAAATGCCCTTAAAAGAAATATGCTTTATTGGCTATTGTAAGGCTAAAAGCTACTTAGAAGATACTGTAAGTTTCTTTACTACCTTTATTGCAGAAAACAAAAATGAAAGTTTCATCAAGATATAAAATTAGGGCCTCCATGGTGGCACAACAGGCTGAGCGCAGCGCTGTGGAGCTGTCAGCAGCTGCGGCGTGGGTTCGATGCCGCCTTGGGAGCTTCCTACATGGCACAGCAGACTTCTGCTGCCTCGCCCGCTGCTCCCCTCAGCAGTGTATTTTGGTCGATCTGCCTGTTCTGCTCCCCACTCTGTCTCTGGTGAAACCTCTCACTGTCCTACACCTCTGGCCTGCACCCCAACTTGTATGCATAAATAAATATTCAAAAAAAGATACAAAAGTTAAAGAACTAGAGAACTGAAGTTGTGTGCACCTTAGGAAAAAAACAGTACAACTTGCTAATTTGAACAGATCTTAAAAAAAAAAAAAAGATGAGAAGTCAATGCAAATTTCATCCATTTAATTAGCTCAGAAATGAAATTTTCAGTTTTGGTAACTCTAATACAAGTTATATAAGAGATCATGAGTGTAAAAGGGAAAGAAAGAGGGCAAAAGGGGTTGTAATTAAAGTAAATCTTCCCAGAACCCTGGGCTGCACCAGGAAGTTGGCCAGAATAAGCAAAGCTACTGATTTTTGCCAGGGTCATGTCTGGAGGTTACTTTATCATAGCCCTTGCTTGAAAAACATAATTGGAGCAGAGAAGGGTTCCCAACATTCAGCAATTCCCATGTGCTTCCCATTAGGATCAGAAGAAGAAAGGCCGTGATGGCTTCTGCAAATGGAATGGAGCGGGGAATTTCAGATCTCTTTCTGACTTGGCAAAAAGCCTGTGTGCCATCCTGAACTTCAGGAAGGCTCAGCTATTTCTAACGTATAATGGCACAGAAACATACAGTCACCTATTGGTCATTACACATGGTTGCGTGATTGTTTATCTTTCTGTTCTGTGCAGGGAAGCATCTAGCTCAGTGCAGAATGACTGTTTTGTTCTAAATGACATCATGATTTTTAAAGTATAAGTTAATAATACAATATTATTAGTGTGTCCCCTAGCTAGCTGTGCTATTATGGACTTGGAAGCCACCAGAAATGTCTTGTCAAATCTCTATTTATTGGGTCTCCCTGGTGGCCTAGGGGTTAAGTCTCAGGGCTATCACCGTGACGACCCTCCATGGCGGCCTGAGCTCCATCCCCGGCCAGGGAGCTGACCCACATGGCGTGGCAGACCTCTCCTGTCTTGTCTGCTGCTCCCCTCAGCAGTGTTTTTCAGTAGATCCTCCTGTTCTGCTCCCTACTCTGTCTCTGGTGAATCCTCTCACCCCCTGCACCCCTGGCCTACACCCCAGTTCTTTATGCAAAAATAAATAAAATCCTAAAAATAAATAAAAATCTCTACTTACTCACTCACTCTTTGCTGTTCTGTACCAAGAGAGCATGACTGATGGCGTAGGTAAGTTAATCCCCTTCCCTACTTCCCAGTGGCAGCCAGGATAGGACAAAGACTAAGTCAAGTGTGGCATCACTGTTAGTTGCTTATCCAATATCCACTTCCTTATTTTTCCTCCCTAAGTATGTGTCCATTGTCCTTCTAAGTGTTCACTTACTCAGACAATGAGACACAAGTAGATGTTCACCTGGAATTTCTAGAAAAGCTTTTGATTTCCTGTCAAAAGGACATAGAGATACCCCAATATTCCTGATTTTAAAGCAGATAAGCAGGCATTACATTTTAGAGGTCAGATGCAGTAAAAGGTACTTAGATTTTTCTTCCTCTTTGCAAATATCCCACAATTCCCTCCTCCTTTTATACAATTTGGACAAGAGTTACAAGATGGAATTAACATTTTAGAACATCACTCCCAATACACTACACATCAACATTATGACTCCATTCCTATGAGTCACGATGGTTCTTCCGACACTATGAATCATTAGCATCCATCTACCCATGTTAGATTTTCCCCAAAGTTTGTAACCTAAGAAACCTGATCTGCTGAAAATCAAATGAAACGAAATAAAATAAAATAAAATAAAATGCACTTATCTATAATCTTTTAATAAAAGATAGTGTAACTGTCTCACCCCAGGTTTTACACAACCTGGTCTCCATTATGAAAGCCCTATCTTAAAACTCCAAATATACAAATATATTTTTATTACACAGGTATAAGACTTCTATGGATTCCATAATTATCATTTTCACATTGTGTTTTTATATGGTATGCACTGCAGTCATTTTCCAAGTGCTAACATGTAGTTTTCTATAGGCATGGATCATATTTTTCTTTAAAAATATAACCAAAACCCTCCAAACCGGTAACATCTGGTTGATGGACTGGGTTATTATAGATGTTTGCTCCTGGAGCACAGCCAGACCTGAGGCTCATGCAAACATACAATTATACTAGATCCATCACATCAAAGCCATTTTCTATCCTGACTCCAATGTTAGGTTTGGCACACTGTTTCACCTTGTTCTGCTCGAAAACCCTTAAATCGTGTTCAGAAAAATGGGTACAAAAGGGATCCTTACTTATTCCCCAAGAATTTAGAAAGAAACAAATTCTGTATTTAAATCTATTTATTAGAAATAGCAGCCCCACTGACTGAGACACTGAGTGTGTGTCAGCAGCTGAGCTAGGGTCACACACACATCATCCCCTTCAGCACCCACAGCTCTGGGGACAGGTATTAATCTAACATTAAGTCCTTCACACAGCAGGACAGTGAGCATTAGGAACAGCCCTGGGGCCAAACTCTGGGGCTGCAACACACCTGACACTGCACCCCACTCCAGCCCACCCCAGTCACACCCTTCACACCCTGAGACTCTCATGGGGGAAGAAGACATCATCGCAGTCAGTGTCAGAGAGAGGAAAACTATGGAGCATAGAACAGCAGCCCTAGCCCAGATAGGGCTGGGAAAATGACATCTAGACATTCAGTTATTCAGGTAATAGGGGAAGTGGTACTGATGCTGGGGGTGAAAATCACCCCAGTCAGATGAGACAGATGTTGTTGAATAGCACAGGGTTATGAATGCAGCAGACAGCAGGTGTGAGCAACTCTAAAAAATCCCTATTGCTAGAGCCAAGAGAACTAGGGAGAGAACAATGAGCTATAAGAACGGAGAGACAGGCAGGGACCAGAGGACCAGATCCTATGGGCTATGCGTGGACTTTATCCCAAGGGCAATGCAAAGTCACTCAAATTAGTAGTCATCATTTTGTGTCATTGTATTTCTGTATGCGGTATAGACAGAAAGAAGAACTATCAGATTTGAACCCAAATTCAGAGCAGTTAAGCACCTTTGTCTGAAATCACTCCAAAGCTGGAATTTGAACTCTAGGTGCTCAACTCTTGTACTTTGCTCTTAACCTGTCATTCTCTACCATCTTCTGATTTTGCCAGCTTCATTCTAGTCAGGGTGCCTTACCTCTAACAAATATACCAAGGCCATTCAAAATGCATGCATCTAGTGCTTACTGTGTACCCAAGCCAGAAACCATCCTCCAGTTAGCAAAATTCCCATTGTCAAATTTAATTCTAACAACCCTGTAAAGTAGGTAGATGAATAGAGAGCTTCAGAAGGTTAAGACTGTGGGTCTGCTAGACTTAAGCAGCATGTTCAGCCACCATTCCTTGTTACCTACAGTTCTGCATTCCTATACAAAGGTCAGAACTGCTTGATCAACAGTCATAGCAAAACTTTGTGAGGTGCCTTTCATATCAACCAAGAACAGAAAGCTTGATCACTCTGGGAAAGCTATCATCACTCATGCGATATGACCAGGAAAGCCTGGGGGGGCTGAAGACCGATGTATAAACATACTCTCGACTTATGCATCACAAGGTATGACCGGGAATGCCCGGGGGCCGAGGACTGATAAATGACAAGGGACCCCAGAAGCTGGTCAGTGGAAAGCCTTGTTGATAAGATTAGAACCATGGCTGGGGGCTGGGGTATGGTTTCGATGACATTTGGTCACCAAACAGATAAGAATTATCTGGTCAGCAGACTCATATCCCTCCTGAAGCCCTAGATGACCAAAAACACATTCTTTAGTTTCACCGATTTTTTTTCTCCTTGTCCTCCTAACCCTGTAACTGATGCTGTGATTATTCTATCAACAAAAAGGCCAGGATCTCGCTCACTGAGCAGCATCCTGAATTGTGCAGCCTGCTCCACGACTCCCGTGTATCTGTGTGGTGTTGCCCAATGCAACATAAGACAGTGGCCCAAGGTTATGTATCAACACACAGAAAGTTCCAGAACTGGGAGGCCAACAGCAGTTCTTTGGGAAACCAAACTCTCAGGGTTCCACAAGCAGTTTTTTCTCTAATCAGGAGGTCTCTCTCACAAGAGAAAGGGAGGGGGAAAAGGGAAGGGCCTTGAGGAAAATGATGGTAACATGGTATGAGGCATGAGAGAAGGCTCTCCATCATTTCCCATGGCTTTAACTATTTTCAGTCTGCCTCCTTGCTGAAAAGCCCCACCAAAGTCATTACTATATAGAAAGGAAATGGATTCTTAATTCTAATTAAATACTTAAGACCATCTTTCCTTCTTTTTTTTTAAAGGTAAAAATGTTGTCTCTAGTTACAGTGGTGAGTAGGACTTCTGATTTTGCTCACACAAATAAGTGAAGGATAAAATATTTATAAAACTCAGAGGCTATGTTTGCTTCTGTCTTTGAGTGCCTTTGAAAAAAGGCCTTCGATCCCTGCAGATTAATCAAGCACCTCCCAGATCTTGTTCTTTGGTTGATCGGGAAAGGAGTCATTTCCTATAGGATAAAAGGTACATTAAAATCTGAACTTAGAAGTTTGCCTGAAGATTTTTTAGAACTAGGTTTTCTCTAGTAATCTTTATGAAATGCTCTGAGCTTTCATTTTATTTTCCAGACCATCTACCCAATCAATTATCTACAAATTGCCAATGTTTTCATACATTCTACCCATCAGAATAAAATGAATCAAATTGTGCATGTATTTCTTAGTATTTATTGTTCTTTTACATTGAGGAGTCCTAGGATACAATTATGTTCTTTGGCAAGCTGCCCTCTTCAAGTAAAGTATTAGCCTCTCCCTCCAAAAATTTTTTTCTTTACTAAGTAAACTATTGATCTTGTTAGATCATGTTTAATCAAGATATAGTAATGCACAGTGCTATACTTCAAAGAACTGTGAATATGAAAGTATTACTTAGTATATAAAAAAAGAATAAAATGGATCAAAGTAATTTCTAAAATTTATTCAACTTTAGCAACAATTGGTTCTCAAATAAATGAAATTGAATCCCAAAAACTTTTCTCCAAAAATTTCACAAAATTCAGATTTAGTGTCACTAAACCCAGAAAATTGGGAGAAGGGCATAAGATTTGATGGCTTTATCAATTAAAAAACAGTGTGTGGAAAATACTGGAGTGGGAGGATAATAGTTTATATTTATATTTAAGAAGAAATTTACATTTAAGAAGGGGCCAAAGGCAGAGAGAGAAAAAAGAGAGAAACTGTGTGTGTGTGTGTATGTGTGTGTTTCCTTCTTCTTTTGGCCTCAGATAGGAAGCAGCCCTACCACTTAAAAGGAGAACCCCTTAAAAAAAAAAATCATTGCTAAACCTCCTAGTTCAAACTGGAAATTCAGAATGACTGGATTTGGAAGAGTGGGAGGTGGCAAAATTTCTAATTTTTACCTTTTAGAAACTATTTTATCTCAATTAGAATCAAGTTCTTTACATATTTATCTCATTCAATTTTTATAAGCCAAGGAGGTTGTTAAAAAACTGCTTATACTCTCCTGATAATTATTCTGAGACACAATTCATCAAGTAGCTTACCAGAGATGGTTGCAGAATCTAGAGTTAGCTTTAAGTTGTTTCTCTTGTTTTCCTTTCCTTATCTGAATATTGGAATATGGCATTCTATCATTTAACATTGTCAATACATTATTTCTAAAGAGAAACAGGTTGCCAAAAAGCACCCTTTAACTGTGATGGGCAGAGACAGAGTTCATAGAGTAGCGGAAGGTTTTTGCAAGCTGGGGATATTCAGGGAGGATTGCCTAGGTAGAGGTGAGAGGAGGGTACTAGGAGGTAAAATATTACCTTGATTGTCACAGCTACTCAAGCAGATACTGTTTTTATCTTCCTTTACTTAAAAGGAAACTAAGACATAAGTGAGAAAGCTACTTGTCTAAGCACACAGGACCCACACCCATAGATCTGGCTCCAGCCATTGCAAATGGCTTATGTTTCATTCAGAAGATTTTTGTTGACCCCCTTCTACATACCAGTGTCTGAGCAAAATTTGGCACAACAGCTGCCCTACCAGAAGTTAGTCTAGCAAAGAGAGACAGGAGTCAAGTGAGGACATAAACGGTCTCTAATTGCAAGGGTGCCCGGAATCTGAAGGCAAGTTTGCAGGGTTGGATTCATTTAGTCTTCCCAGCAGCACCATTCCTATTCTACGTGTGGGGCAGCAGAAGCAAATTTTAGGGAGAGAAAGGAAATATATTTAGGCACTTGGTTGAGGACAGCCTACTCAGATCCTCCCAACTTGTGAATTGATTCTTTTACTCTGGAACAGATCACATTTTAGTTGCCACTAGTAAATCACTTAGCTTGGAAGCCCAAGTGGTAATTACGTGCATATTAAGAGTGCCAGAACACTGATTTTACTTTAGCACAACTCGTCCTATTTTTATATGTAGAGATTTCCCACTGCTTATATAACAGCCCGAGCATTTACATGACCATTCACATGGGCGTACAGGCAAGAGCTACTTGGATCTTCAGGGTATCTGTGCTTATTCTTTAACTTTTCATCTGTTTGGTGCAATGTAGAATTTGGCTTAACCACGGTGTTTATTTCTGTTCAAAGCACTGGAAATAAAAGGTTTGTGCAGATGTTTTAAGGATACCATATAGACTATTCACAAACGTTGTGGTCAGTTTAGCCACTAGAGTTGGGACCAGTGACTCACTCTGAGCTGGGTTTGCTGGTTCTTAAAATATTGTTTTGCTCTTGTCCTTAGCCAAGTTGACGAGTTCATCACAAACACTGCTAGTTGGGGCCGGAGGTGGTAGGGGTGGGGTGTGTGAAAAACTGTGTGTGACATAAGTTTGTTTCAACTTGCCTAGTTATTCCTAGACTACTCTTCACCCAAGTTGTATTTTAATCTGGAAGACACTTTAAATTGGAGCATCTGGTCAAAGGCCTGCTCTCCATGAAGGACAAAGGCCAGCCCCTGAAAGGTGAAGTGATTTGACCAGAGTAATAGGCCTGCTGGGGCTCAGAAGCACTTAGAACTCCAGCCTCCTGAGAGCCACAACCCATAGTTCCTGACTCGGTGCTGATTCTCAGGCTGAATCACTTCATTTCTTGCCTGTTATCATATCTTCGTCTCTTTCCTACTTAAGTGGGGGGGGGGCCACCATCATCTAAAACATTACATGTTTACGCACTAGCACAGGCTGTAAGTACTGCCAATGAAAGCTTTAATAATGGAATTTTCTTGTCTAGGAGGGTAGAGTTTTAAAGAGAAAAAAATTAAAAGAGGGTGATATAAAGATGTATCGGCAAGGGCCATCAAACAGCTACATAAATTAAAGAAATTTTACAAGTCACCTTAAAATTATGAGTGAGGGAAGAGTTATATGTATATTTGAAGGTGATAAATGTAACAGAGGTGGGGTTGTGTATTTCAGCCATGGGGCAGGCAGAATTCTGCTTCTTTTCTAACTAGTGGGGGTAGATTCAAGGATGAAAGGGAGGATTTCAAGTGTGAATATAGGGAGAAAGTTACAAATTCTATCAGAATGGATGATATAGCATGGGCTAAAATTTTAATCCTTTGTTGTCCAATATGGTAGCCATTAGCCATAGGGTGCTATGTAAATTAAACATTAAATTAAATCAAATTTTTAAATTCAGTTCTATCGCACTATCCTCATTCCAAGTGCTCCCTTAAAGCTAATGGTTGCGGTACTGGCCCACACAGAGGCAGACTGTATCTCATTACAGAAGTTTCTTTTGGATAATACTTAGATAAAAGATGTACCAGGGAAGGGGAAGGCGGGGTGGTGGGGAGGAAGAAGAACATAAGATAATGTTAACTAAGAAAAGGCAAAATGAGTGATATGGGATACATGAAAGGGGAAAATTTGGACTGGGTTAGATGCTAGATTCAGGGCACTAACTAGCTGTTATAAAACCTTTGTGCAATTTTTTTAAATAGTGTGCCTCTGAGCAGAAGCATCCTGTGGTTTTGGCTGGTAGATATTTCTTTACACAACGGAGAAAAAGTGGACCTTCTGCAAAAAATCAATGGTTTCTAGGGCTTGGGGAGAGCATGAGAGAAGAGGAGGGGTGAATAATGAATCGCTTCTGTATGGTAGCATAATGGTGAATACATGCCATTCATTATACATTCATCAAAGCCAGCAGAATACCAATGAGAAGAGTGGAGCCTAATGTGAACTAAGGATTTAGTTCATAATAACGCATCAATATTGGCTCAATTGTATTAAATGTGTACACTACTGCAAGATGTTAGTAACTGAGGAAGCTGGAGGTGGTTGGGAGTGTAAGAATATATAAGATGTCTCTGATCTCTCTGCCCAGTTTTTCTGTAACCCTAAAACTGCCCTAAAAAAAATAAAATCTAGGCATTCACTCTTTCCCATAAATTATTTTCCACTACTCTAAATACTTCTTTTAGACATAAACAGTAAAATGACTATAATGTATATAGCCTAGTCTCAGGGGTAGTCAAATTTAATTGTATATGTCTATATATATATATATGTATTTTTTTTTTCATGTAAAAACAAATCAAACCAGTGCACCTTCCTCCAGGTACCCACAGATAGTATCAGGCGCTCATCTTGGGGAGCAGAGTGCAAGTTGAATTTAAGTCTACACATGCCCCCTCCCTTGGTGTCTTTGTGCAGTGCACAGACTGCACAACAGCCCCAGGCTCTACCAGGCCCATGATCATCCATGACCATGGTCGGCTCCACAGAGGGCTGGTGTGGTTATAGCAGCTGGAGACAGAGAAGGACCATTTTTATCAGTGTTGAGAACAGATCTCAGTAAATATATGACAAGTACTGTATTTCATTATAACAGAGCCAAGGACAGTGCTGAGAGGTCATCAGGTCCAGTAGGAAAGTCGGATGTCAAGAAGTTCAGGAAAACAGGGAGACAAGGAAGGAAGAAGGCAAACCACAGCAATACTGTACCTAGAAGCTGATGTCAGAGATGCAGCGGCTCCCTCTCTGAGCTGGAATTCAGAGTTGAGCGCACAGCCCTGCAGAAGGAAGGGCTAAGAGCTGGTGGGAGAGATGAGACGTGGCTTCTGGGAGAGAGGTTTAGGACCTGAGGATGTTCACGGGGGAGGCTATATATGCACTTATGGCATAGTCCAGGGGCTGGAGGGAAAGAGGAGAAGGAAAATGCATTCCAACAATGATCGGAATGTATCAGCTGTGCAAAACAAAACTCCTGGGAAAACCAAGCTGTGTCTTGGCTTGTGGTTCAAGGAACTAGTAATGGGATAAAAAGCTTTTGCTTCCAAGGCCAGCAGTATGAGCCCAACCCAGGTTAGGAGTTAGCAAAGTGCTTCAAATGTCAGGGTGAAAGGAACTGATGGGGCCAGTCTAACCTTCTAGTGGTAGAGTAATCCTGAAAAGAACCAGCTGCCACAATAGGTAATCCTAGCAGCCAGCTTCACGGAATGACTGGGGAGGGAAGCTGAATTGTGATACTGCTCCTTCTTAGCCATGAAGGAATTCTCTTCAGAACAGGTCTGAAGCAGAATAGGTCTGTGGAAAATTTCTACTGCCCAACTGCATAAAGGTCAATGCTTCCCAAAGCTTGGGCCTGGAACCCCTGTGTCCAATCACCCCAGCAAAGTTTATTAACAAGGCAGATTTCCCAGGCTCACTGTAAACCAGATGAAGCTGTGTCTTTAGGGCTGGAGCCTGGGGCTCTGCATGCAATCACTCCTTAAGTGCACTGCGGTCTGAGAGTCCCTGGTGCAGCTTGGTGGCTCTCAGACCACAGGGCAGGAGAACTACCTGCAGGGTTTGCCAGCAGATTGCTAACCCCGCCTCCGAGAGGTGCCAATTCAGCATGGGGTGGGGAACCTGGGAATTCACATTTCTAACAAGTTCTCATCGGGGCTGCTAGATTTCTGGACCACACTGTGAAACTTCTGCTGTAGGAAGAGACTCTCTTCACCTGGCAATTTTTTTTTTTAAAGCTAAGAAAGTGTAAAATTCTATTTGTGCCTCCACATAAGTAAACAAGCTCCTACTGCTCTGTCATTCCGCTACTACCAGCCACAATCTCTTTCTCACCTTATTAGATAAGCTGAAGTTTTAAATTGACAGTAGGGAAAGGGATCTCACCTAATCCTGCACATTGTCCCAGTTCCAAATGTTTATATTATCATCGGACCGTCCTTTTCTCTTGTTTGGTTGTGCCCAGCAGAAAACCATTCAGATTTGTATTACCTTGGGTTTAAAAAACGAAACACAGCCCCTTTCTTCCCTTGACATAGAAAGATCCCTGCCCCCCTCACAAACGCTCATAATAAGAAAAGAAACCTGAAAATATTCTGAAGTTCGGAAAGTATTATTTTGGGGAACTTTCTGGGACAGGATGTCCCCATCAGCAGCTAGAGGAAGCCCAGCTTCTGATAAACACTATTTTGCCTCGCGCAGATCAAAGAGAGTCATTTATTGAAGGAAGGGATGGAAGTATTTGATGAAGCCCTTCTGCAGACTCCCAGTAAACAGGATAAGCCCTATCAATGAAAGCTTATATGCAGCCAGGCTACAGTCCCCAGGAACAATGGGGCAGCAAGAACAGTGGGTGGCAAGGAAGAGCCTGGGTCCTGACAAGGCTGTTCCGCCAAGAGAATGGCCGTAAACAGGATTAGTTCTAATGAGATTATCAACTCAGAACCTGGAGGTCTGAGCTGAAGAGTTCAATGTTGCATGAAAAAAAAAAAAAAAAAAAAGGCACAGGAAAGCAGCTTGTAGGGTGAGAGGCTTACAAAGCAAGGGGCAAGGGTTTTCCCTTAGTCTGGGGATACTGCCCCTCCTGGGGGGAAAAACTACTCACTATAATTGCAATTTTATTTTGCAGGAGCAGAAGAATTAGTCACTAAATTGTGGAAGTAGTGATTCTCAATCAGGGGACATTGGTGATGTCTGGAGACAGTTTGGATGGTCAAAATTGGGGTACAAGGGGGGTACTGCTAGACTTTAGGGGCAGAGGTTAGATGCTGCCCAACATACTACAATGCACAAAATAGCCAGCACCCCCAGCAATAAATGATCCCTTCCCTAAATGCAGAGGTTGAGAACCCCTGCACTGGAGTGATTTAGAAGGAATCAAAATGGGATTTTATAAAAGACAAGATATATGCTGAGGATGGGAATGGTCTTGGTGGACATGATGGGCAAGCATTTATTGAACCTGAGTCAAAAAGATGTTATCACTGCCCAGGAGGTGAAAATTATTATATATATTCATTTATATATAAAGCATGTATATGTATATTCATTCATGCATGAAGCATAGACGTGTCTATAGTATACACATGAATAGATGGATAGCTTTTCTGTGTATTAATATTTTATGGGGGGCAGTGAAATGATTAAAAAACAATGTCTAAAAAAACTCTTGAGGGAGGTGATAATGAAAAAGAGGTCGAGAAACAGGGGTTTACATTAGAATCTCGATTGACAGTCTTTCTCCAGCGAGATCCAGGAGTCACATGGTGAGATCTTTCTCTTCTCTGAAGGGCAGTGACGATCTTAACTATCTCAAAGGGGGCTGAAAGCATGAAAGGAGAGTGTGAGTGAAAATCTGATCATGTCTTAACAAATACATACTGAGAGCCCATTACGTACCTGGCATTGTGTTGGGCATAACCACTGCCAGAAAGTTCCTTATGGACAAGTGAACTATTACAATAAAGTGGAAACGCAACTATAATGGTAACTGTGGTTCTATTCTAGGGAAGCACAGAGAGGAGGACACAGCTCAGTGGGGTTGTTAGAGTCAGTCCCTCCTTCGTGGGGAAGCTGGGAAGGAGGGTAGCCGTTAGTCACCTAAGGGACCTTGGGAAAGGGAAGAAGGGCACGGCCACAGCGGCTTGGAAGCAGCATATCAAGGATCCACTATGGCTGACTACAGAAGTGCTGAGTCGGGTGCGGTTGCCAGCATTGGTTTGGTGGAGTAGACAAGCACAGAGGCAGCAGGGGAGGAGAGCAGGAAGGTTGACCTTAGAGGGACCAGTCAACGAAGACACAGACCTGAAGGACCGAAGTCAAGATGGGAAGGAGAAATGCAAGGTGCAGGCAGCAATGGGGTGAGTTCAAGGTTTCTCTTGTGGAGCCCGAGTTCTGACCCTGAGACGGTGCTACGATGGGTTAGTGCACTGCCTGTAGGGCCCGGAACACAATGCAGGTGCTTATTCCAGACCTGGGTGCTTTGCCTGGCCCCTTCCTCTGGGCTTACTTGGCATTTATTCTCCAGAGTTCTGCGCTTAACTTGCTTCTTTCACTTTTTCACTTTGCTGGGTGATCACATCCACTCCCATGGCTTGAAATACTGTTTTCAGGTTGGCAAAGTATTTACCTGCAGCCTAAACTCCAAACTTGTAATTCTACCTATAGGTTTCATGAACACCTAGAAATAAACACACTCCAAACTGGAGACTGCCTCTGCTTCTCCAAGCTGACTGTCTTTCTCCCCATGTTCTCGGTCCTGGGTAGTGATACAACCAGCCACCGTGTCATCCAAGCCAGAAACCAGAACTCTGACTCACCTGCCTTCCTCCGTCTGTCTGCCTATCTTTGCCTCTTTATCATTTGTCCACACTTTTCCTTCTCCATCGCCAAGTTCTTGGTTATCCCCCATCACCTCTCACCTGGCTGTTCTAGCCGTTTCCAAAATAGTCACTTGTATCCAGTTTTACAATCTCCCAATTAGTCCTCCCTAACACTCTATGATTCTCCTTACTCAGTGAGAATCTCATGATCGTATTCCATGTTTCAATGACTTCTCATCGCTACACTGGATAAAATGTAAACACAATGCCTGGCATATAGTCTCTTTCTTTCCAGACCTAAGGCCATTTTCCAAGGAGCACCTCGTGCCTCATCTACAGCTAGTGGCGATCTGCCGAGTGGCCAGCACTGCATCCTCAGCTGGCCTTTGCACGTATGTGCCCACTGCCTGGAGCACCCTTTCCCGTTTTCGGGGGGACACCAGCTCATGAACGAAAACTCAGCTCTGTGTCATCTTCTCTTTGAAGTCCTTTCTGAACTTGTCCTTGTGTCTACCCCTGTCCATGTACGTATCCCTGTATCTACCTGTAATCTAGCACTTAGCAAGCTTCTTTAGACTTTCATTTTCCCCCAATAAAATCTGACCTCCTGGAGGGCAGATCCTTATCTCTTGATTTCTCTCTCCTCGAAGCTGGCACAGTCTTCTAAAACGATGCCCTCAGAGTTATGGTCACAGTGAGTTGAGATCCTCAGATGAGACTACGGTCACATGCGTTTCAGGAAAGCTGCCTATTGACAACGTATTTTAGGTGAAGGAAGTTTTTCAGTGGAAACCTGTTTGATTTTTCTCTCCAAACTCCAAGGCAGGGAGAGACCCTTTATTATAATTCAGTGCCCTGGGCCAAGCCGGAGGTGTGCCCAGGGTGATGGAGTTGGGATGCAGAGAATAGTTTAACCCAGGCTCCAGGGACGCCGAAAGTATCCCTGGAGGAAGTGATCTCCGTCACCCAGAATAGGACAGTCACCAGTTTAACTCCTAGAAGGGAAACTCCATGGTAATCTAAAATCTCCAGGGACTGAACTTCAGGAATGGATGTGACTATCAAAAGAACTTCAGTATGTAAACAAAGTCAAGTCTTCCAAGGTGTTCTGGTATTCATTCCTGGGGTCAGACTCAACTTGGAACTGACTGAGAAGGTTGAATCACATCCCTAAACTTATCCATTTGTAATCTGATTATTTATATTTTCTTAATGGGCTCCAATCACAATGCTTTAGGCTTCCTGTGGGTAGGCACTAGTCCTCTACGTGGTTCTCCTGCAGACTCCGAAAGGCCCAAGCACATAGTGGCACAAATGGTTATGGGATGCTCTAAACACAGACATAATTGAATATTTCCTATTCACATTTAGGCAATGGAGACACAAATGTCACATCCCAGAGCCTGGATTGTGGGCACTTGGAAACCAGGAGGATTTCCTGCAACTACTGAGCTCAGGGGAAGCAAAGCCTTTCTTTCTTGCTTCTACTCAGCACAAAGCAAATCTGCTCACTCCTTTTCAACTCCCAGACCCACGGACGGTAAGAAGGCGGAGAGCAGCATCTCTGACTTGGATATCCAGCATAACCTCCCAAAGAGAGCTGGGTGAGGCACGCACTGTGCTTAGTGCCTGGGCTGGGGTGCCAGCTCCTCCCCTCGCTGATCTGCGCCTCGGGAACCTTCTTGACCTCTCTGCGCCTCAGTTTTCTCATCTGTAAAATGAGGAGAATAATCACAGTACTCTTAGGGTTCTTACAAGGAACAAATTTAATTTATATAAAATTTAGGAGTACCTGGAATGTAGCCAGTGTGATAGAAGTGTAAAATTAATCAATATTGGCTTCTTTGTTGGAGCAGATCTGAGATGATGCATAATGGCCAGAGAGGGCAAATTATCTGTAGCACTAGCTCCTGCTGTTTTTAAACAGTAATGGAGCCTCCCTCGTGATCTAGGGGTTGAGTCTCAGCACTATCAAGCTATCACCTCTATGGCCTGAGTTCGATCCCCAGGCAGGGAGCTGACCCACATGGCACAGCAGACCTCTCCTGTCTCCCACTGCTCCCCTCAGCTGTGTGTTTCGGTAGATCACCTGTTCTGCTTCCCACTCTGTCTCTGATGGATCCTCTCATCCCCCATATCTCTGGTCTACTTACCAGTTCTTCTACAAAATAAATAAATATTTTAAAAAACCATAGTAACAAAGCTTGCTGCTTGTATTGTGTCATTCCACCCTCAAAATAACACATAAAGTCACTAGTGTTGTCACCATTATCTCCATGTTTTATAGAGAAAGGTTCAGAGGATACGCGTTCACTGCTGTCCACTACCCATTTGGATGGGGCCAGGCTTGAAATTCCAGCCTGTTCCACTCCCACCCCCAGCTGTTCATCGATGATACTTTCTCTCCTGGTGGGTGTCTGGATCAGAGGCGACCTAGTCTTTTCGGTTTACTGATTGGAAAGTGGTTCAGTCACACAATTCATGACATATTCTATAGGTTTAAAATTAGTTTACTAAAAAAGTTAAATTTGCACATGACACCTATTTCCACACACTTCAGTGGAAAGGAAGCCTTTTCCTCCTTCCCTTCCTTCATCCTTCTTCGTTGTAACATAGAAATGAGATCACTCTCCATGCACTGTGCCTTCCTTTGGTTAGTTCACATTTATTCAAACCATTATAAATCCACTCTTACCCATAGGATCTTATTGCACTTGTTGGGAAGTTTTTAGCAAAAGTCTGTTGGCAGAGTTTACAGCTCAGGATCCCAGTCCGCACAGCCAGACCCCTGGCCTCACAGGGTGCACCCCTCCGTCCAAAGTGACACCTGTGCTTGGTGCATCTAGCACCTCATGGATCCAAGCGGGGCCTGTCCTAGAATTCCTTTCTGTCTTTTTAACTGCTCACGGCTTTCTCTGGAATGTAGGTATTCAACAAGGTGCTCCCAAGTCCCCGATACTGCAGTCCCTCTTTCTCTCCCCCCACCCTGTCGCACACACACACACACACACACACACACATACACACACACACACACATCCCCACCACCACCACCACCACCAACACCAACACCACCAACTCAGAGCCCCTCTTTTCTCCCAATTGTATAGGAAATTCCTGTATATTCTTACTTCCAGAGACTCTCAGATGCAGTAAATGGAACAGTGGGTCAGCATGATTTAGCTGACCACAGAATGTGAGAGCTGGAGACCCCAGAGAAGAACCTACTTCTCCCTCTCCATTTCACAGACAAGGAAAATGATGCCCAGAGAGGCAAAGTAACTTTCCCCAAATCCCACAGCAAGCCAGAGGTAGAAACGGGATTGTCTGAAGATGGGTAAAGCTAGGTGTGTGGGGTTTTATGTTGCAGTAAAGATGAAAAGTGTGATGAATTTGGAAATAATTTGGAGATGATCATGTTAATAGCAACAATATTTTTCAACCTATTATTCAGAATATGAGATTGTGCATTAACTCTTCTTCTCTCTGGAGAGGACACTTCTTTCAGAAATAACCCATGCATAGATAAATATAAAAACAAGACCACATGTCCATAGCTGTAACCCCAATGTACAGATGAAGAAAAGGAGGCCCAGGGAGCATCAGTGACTCAGCAGCTCACCACAAGAGTCCCGGATGTCTGACTTGTGTCAGATGCACTGGTTGAATTTCTATTCAGCATTATCACCAAAGTCTTAGTGTTAAAAATGTGCTCTTTGGGTTTTCTGCTTATCTCCAAGCTAAAGAAAATGAACTTTATTTTCTATTTGCTTTTTCAACCTTCAGTTTCCATGAACTTAAAAAAAAAAAAAGTAAGCAGAACCCGAGCGGGTCTAAAAGCAGCCTGTGTGCAACCTGATATGGGACCTGGACTTCGACCAGCGCAACCTTGGTGTAGGGTTCTCCAAACACATTTCGACAATTTTTCCAAGTGGCAATTGGTTTATTTCCATTGAAACACTTGAAGACATTGAATTAACAGTACATTTCCTAAACTATTGAAGGAGTTGTGGTAACACGGTATATATAAGAGAGCTAATGGAATTTTTTTTTTTTACTTTGAAGTTTAATCACCATTTAAATTCCTTGTATTTATCCAAATGCATTTTTTAGGTTAGATTTGGTTGATATAGCATTCTCATAGTCCATAGTTTTTATTATGGTTGATTTTTGATGCCTCAGATAACCTCTAACATTACTTTCTGCTTTAAAATTTATGATTCTCTATAAAAGGAAAAGGCATTTGCTCCCTAAGTCTGGAAAACCTGGTGACTTATGTGAGCCAACTCTGAAAGTCAAATTATTTTGTGTTTGTTTCAAAGAGTCTATGCACATGTGTAGAAAGAATTTTGTGTTATCTATTGTTTTACAAAAAGTCATAACACCGTGTATCAGTGTAGCAGTTACCACGGCTGATCTTCCAGCATGAAGATATCATGGAAAAACACGGATGAAATGATGGTCATCTCCAAGCCTAATGGGAGGATTATGTGCTTTAAACTGTGGAGTCTGGACAAGTCTTTGGAAATTGTTCCCTCTCACCCTCCCAGACCTTCTTGCCTCTTTTATCTAAGAGCGGGGTGGAGGGCGGTAACTATGACTACAGTTAGAACAGTGGAAGGAAATACAATGTAACTTTTAAGTTACTTTAATGCCTATGACATAAATCCTGTTACATAAATAGAGTGACATAGATACTGAGGAGATTTCAAAGCGAGGTCCACTTTCCTTTTCATTCTGCGAACTTACTATGCAGAAGCCCCGGGATGGGACTTCTCACGCGCTATCCTCAGCAGTCCAATCCAGCTGCAGCATTTCAGTCTTCTCAAAAGAGGCATTCAAGTTCCCTCCCAACCCTTCCACATGCCTCTCATGATGTTCCTATTCAAAACTCTACCACTATCTTCCCTCTTCTTGAAGAGCTGTTATCTGTGGTCTCACGAATCTAACCTACTGCTGTGGAATTAGCATTCATGTATTCTAATCCTATGTACTTCAAAAATTTTTTTGAAAAAGCTGTAACTGCTCCCACCTCCTAGCTGCCTGGCTTGCTCCCTTAATCCAGAGCCTTAACACGATCTGCTGAGGTCTCTCCCGCCACCCCTATTGGCCCATAGTCACTGTCAACAGTTCACTTTTGCCACTAGGTCACTGTAACTACCTTTAGAGATTTTCTTGCTGCCTGGTCAAAATCCCCTTCTCCACCAATGTCTTCATCAACACACCCATACTGACAAGAGCCATGCCCTTCTAGTCACTACCAAATTCTCCATCAAGAGTGTCTGCCAGTCTCTCCAGGATATCTCGAGCGGTGTGATTTCACTCTCCCAAGAATGATTTGGCAATGTCTGGAGACACTTTCTGGTTGTCACAGCTTGGGGAGGGAAGCACAACTGGTATGTACTAGATAGAAACCAGGAATGTTGCCAAACATCCTACAGTGCACGGGACAGCCCCTCACAACACACAAGCATCTGATCTCACATGTCAACAGAGGCAAGGTTGGAAACCCTGCTCTCAGGGATAGCGGAGGCCTGTATTGTCTTTTTGCATCTCTGGCAGAAAGGCACAAAACAAGACGAAGAAACAAAACAAAATAAAGTCTGTCCCCCAGGCACACACCTGGAACCCATGGTCCTCCTCCCACTTGTCAGCTCGGGACTGGAGAAGGCGAGCAGGATCTTGTATAGCCAGCCTTCCATCTCCCCAGAGGGGTTTTCCTCCCCCTGGCAGGGGCTGGAACAGATGGGCTCCAGCTGGGGAGAGGAACCCACGAAGGCCAATGGTTTTAAACACTGGTTGCACATCAGGCTCATGTCATTTAAATGTCTTAAACATTTAGAATATTTAGAATAGTGATGCTCAGAATTAAAATGGATTGGTCTGGAATCTGGGTAATATTTTTTTTAACTATCCAAATGGTATTAAAGTACAACCAGAGCTACTAACTCCCTGGACAGGCAGCCAGCTCAATGTGGGCGTTGGGGAGGGGGGAGAACAGATGTCCCAAAGGGTCACAGGAATCGTCTTTCTGGACCCTTTGAGTGCTGGAGGATATCCAAACTGCCAGTAAAAGGGAAGTCTTACAATGGGAGGTCAATCTAGGTCACCTGATCAAATTCTGATTATTTGAAGATCTTTGTTCAGAGTCTTCCAAAGTCTTAAACAAGGACTTATACTCATTTTTCATATTTATCAAAATCAGGAAAAGAGGGTACAGGAAAGATAAATACCTCATAATTTAGCATTTCTGCTAGTTATTTATTTGTCTTGGGGGAACATGCCTTTTTCCTCTGAAAAAAGATAAAATAATACTAAATTAAAGTTTTGAAATAAATTATGGCTTATGAAAAAGAATAGGATGGTATCATAAATCACAAACATTGTCATTGTGAAATATGACCAGTCTAATTCTGTGTATTTCCTCCTGTTACAATACAATGGAGTCTTTACAAGACACATTAATCTAGTGTTAACCTTGGAATCATTACTGTGCTTTCACTGATAAAACCAACAGAATAAAAAATACTTCTAAATGTCCAAGAATCTCATTAAATTAGCTATAACTTAAGTAAGTCTTATCTAGTTTCTGTTTCTTTCTTTTATTTTTCTGCAGCCACATACTCAATACCCTAGAGTGAAAAATCTTGAAATCCAAGTTGAGAAGTCTGAAGTCTGGTTCAGACCATAGTACTTACTGCTCTAGCAAGTCACTCAATTTCTCCAGACTGTCTCCTCATCAGTAAAATGAAGCTATTACTAAGTGATGTGTAAGCTTCCTTCCAGGTTTAGGAATTAGTTTTTACTAGTTTTACAACTTTAAATAACAATGAAGTGCTGGAATTTCTGCTTTGGCATGATGTGCAGAAACATGGTGTAAGTGAATCAACAAACATTTACTTAATGATTCTCTGCAAAAAATATGGGTGTGGCTATGGAATTTTTTAAAAATAGCAATTTTATCTCCAAGGTTTTATTAACAATACAATTATAATTTAGTTGGGGAGATACAGTTACATCAGATAAAAGGATTCAGAAGTGCTAAGTGATATTTCACTAAGTCAGGGAACATATTGAATATCGATTGTCTGGGTTTGATTTTAACCTAATGAGTATCACAGGAAACAGTGCTGATATTGCTACCCTCCTTTATATAAACTAGAGTAACATAAACATTAACACTTCAATTAGTGGCATGGTGTTACCTGTTGTCGCAAGAATCTAACTACTGTGGAAATAACATGTTCATCCTATTTCTTGCTAATTCTAAAAATTTTCTTCTCATCATCTACTCCTCCACCTGAGATGATCATCACCTCTCTCGTGTTCCACTGAATAGTTTTAAGTTCAGTGCTGGTAGTCATCAATAATTTGGTAGCTAAGTTAATCAAATATGCATTAATTGAGTACTTTAGTAGCCTATGTGCATCTTGAGCACTATGTTAAATGCTGGAATTACAGAGGGTAAATATTATTTATAACTTGGCTCTGTAGTGAAGGTCAAACAGGGAAAAATACATGGAAATCATTAAATTACATTACTCTGAAATAAATGTACAATAAGGGCTGTTCAGTGTTTATAGGTAGCTCCTTCATTCGTTTGACAATTATGAATTTAGTGCCTCTTTCCTCCTGTCATTATCCAAGGCATGTACTATATTTGGGGGAGAAAATCCCCCTAACCTTCTTATAAAGTTTACAGCTTAATGGAAGATGAGGCAATAAATAAGTGAATAAACAAACAGCAAAAATGGTATGCAATTTTCCAAAATGCTAAGTTCTTTATAGGAAACAAAGAGGGTGCAGTGATTATGGACGTGTGGGCCTACGCTTCGGAAGCGGATGAAAGGCTTCTCAGCTGAGCTACAAAAGAACCTGGGGAGAGCGGAGGTGAGAGCCTCCAGTCAGGGAGCACAGCCTGCACCAAGCCTCTGATGAAGGAGCACAGGTGGCAGGAGACTGGGCACCTGGGGAAGGAAGAGAGGGGTGCAGATGAGATGAGGCTGAAGGCTTTACGGGCCACAGTGAGACATTTTATTTCAAACCAATGATATGTCCTTAAAGGATATTAAATTGGGGATGGTAATGCTCCATTAAGGTTTTAGAAAATGCTAAAGAGACTGCATTGGAGCAGGACATCTGTGCTCGTGGGTAGGTCAGAGAGACAACTGGGAGAGAGTTGTCTGGACTGGGTAGTGGACTGGGCTAGTGGCACTGGAGGTGATAAAAAATAGGTAGGATTTGGAGGCAGAAGCAGTGGCGCTGTGACAGATGTGGGGAAGTAAGGAAAA
>PVIJ01017575.1:0-28971 GCA_004024925.1 Scalopus aquaticus | reverse complement strand
TTATTGTTATTTATGTCTTTTACATTTTGTATTCCCCTTGGGCAGCCCACCACCAATTCACCCGTGATCCATCTCCATGGTCCCCTGTATTCTCCTCTCTTCCATTTTGTGCCCTTATCCTCCCCTCCCCCCTCCCCCACCGCTGAGTGTCTCTCTCCCACCCAGCCTCCCTATAGTCCTGTTATAAGTGAAACCATTCCATATTTTTCTTTTTCTTTCTGGCTTATTTCACTGAGTATGATTCCCTCTAATTCCATCCATGTTGCGGCAAAAATCTTATGGGTCACGCATCCATGTATGTCTTACACTACCTCCCTCCCTCCACAGCCCTCCCAAGTCAGCCTTCCTCTTCCTCCTGTCACCTCTCCTGAGGTGACCAGGTCAGACATGAGTTGTCAGATAAGTCTCCTCTCAGTCTTTTGGCTAAGATCAAGTGTACTTTGTCAGATAATCTAAAATTCACTTATTGATTCTGTAAAACTTTATTGAACACCTACTATGTGCCCGCCTGGTTTAAGAAGGAAATTGAGGATCATAAGATGGGTAAGATCCTGCCATCTCAGAGCCCATGTTAGAATAGAGAAGTCAGATAAGTAAGTAAATAATTTTATTTTAAAAAATAATAAAGACCAGTGGTAACTAGTGCTCATATGGTTTATCTGATAGATCCAGCACCACATTTTTAACAGTTATTCTAAATGAATAAAGTCACTACAAAAAGAGATTAAAAATAGTCATTAACAATATAGTTACTCTCCAACAATTGAATAAATATATGCTTTTATTGAGTATTAGATAAATAAAATGGGAAAAATAAGCCCCACTGTTATTATCATTCTGTATGTTTTTGACATGATTCTTGAAGACTGTTATGTCTCTTATCTGTAATTCTGCAATTTGACTGACAAATGTCTTTTGAAAATGCTGAGTCATATGAAATAGGAAGTTCTTTCGACTCACAAAATATAGTGACTTGATGCCTGACAGCTGCGTCAGTGCTTCCAGTGCTGTTCAGCTGCTTTCTGCTCTTGGAAAAATCACATCATCCTAAATGACCCTGAAGCTCTCACCAGTAAATTTAAAATGAAACAGGGAGCGGTGTTGTACTAGAAGATTTAAAATCATGCAAGACCAGAGTTTGTCTCTGCTCAGCTCATTCTCCAAAGATGTTTTCAGGTCTTCTCCTCTCCATTCATGTTCCCACCACCTTGCCTTGCCCATTCTCTCAGCCAGTGGTCCTACACCCTCTTTTGAAGGTACACTAGGCAGGGACTTCCTTGTGTGTGTCCCCCTCTGCTGCTGTTTGCGGCCATCCTCCCCCTTTAGCTGTAGCAGTGGAGGCACTGCCCTCCTCCCCTCACCCTCCAAGCCAACTCCTCTCCTTGTTCTCCCACACTGATCCGTGTCACCCTACAGGACTGTCTCAAGGTCACTTGTCCCTTCCTTCTTGCCTATTCAGTCTCTCACCTGGTTTCTTCTTTTGATTTGCAAACACCCAAGTCTCTCCTATTTCCTAAACCCTCCCGGATGGCAGTCTCCTCCACTCCTTGCCCTCCCATGCGCTTCCCATCACAGGGACATTCCAGAGAGCAGGTCTTGTATTTCCTGGCCCTCCTCACCCTATATTAGGCACCCTCCCCCTTCCAAGCTGCTCTGCAGACAGCAGCAGAGTGCCTTTCTGAATCACAAACCTGACCAGGTCATCTCTGTGGAAACTTTACTGGCCTTACCTAGCTGTTGCCACAAAGATTCAAACATCGATGTGGTGCTGTGTGGTCAGTACCTCACCTGGGCCACCTCTCTGCAGCGCAGCCACACTGACTCTCCATTGGGACCGCAGGTGCATCCCCACTGTCTGCTCCACCCTGGAGCGCCCCCCACCTCCCTACACCTGGCCGATCCCTCCTCATGCTCCTCCTTCTCCGCTGAATACTCCACTATTATGCAAGCTGCCCGCTCAGAACACTCCATAAATCTGTACCTTTATGTTTATGTGACTCTCTGATTAATGAATTCTCTCCTACTGGACTATCAAGTGCATCAAGACAGCGAGGGTTTCTGGCTTTATTTACCAATGTAAGCTAACACCCAGCCCAGGCCAAGCACCTAGTGGGTGCTCCTGGGATATTTGCTGGTGAATGAATGAATGCTGGATGTAGACATGTCAAAGTGAAATATTTGCACTTAGATAGTCTGGAATTGGCAGAAACAATGTAGCTAAAACCTCATTATACTTATTTTTTAATGTTATTTAAACACTGTATATGATTCAGAGATACAGGATCGCACCCCTTCAGATATATGTCACTGTACCAAACCCACCACCGAAGCATTCATAGTCCTCTGCCATAACTAAAGCCTTACTTTATAAGTGAGGAAACTGAGACCCAAGGAGACAAGGTCACTTCTTCAAGGTCACAGAGTTAAAATAAATGGACTTCGGGCCTTTTGAAAGCCTTGTCAAAAAAAAACACAGAGAATGTTATAGGGCCAGACTGTACACTACCAGCCTATTTTTATAAAGGTAATAGTCTGTTAAATCCACTACAAATAGCCACAGTCCTGACCCTTAACATGCCACATGGGACCCCATGACAGCCCACCCACAGAAGCACAGGATATATTATATGTACTGAAAGTCTGTCGCTTAGTTTGACTTGGCATGAGCCGCATTTGCCCCTTTGTGAGTTAAGAGATGTGGACCCATATTTATTTTCTGTGGTCTATAAAGCTGTCTTCAACCAACATCCAAGTCAATAAAACAAAATTTGAGCTATCTAATATCTAGGTGCTCTCTTAAGCACTAGGGATATAATATGCTGATTTTTTTAAAAGGCCATCACTACTATCCTCAAAGATCTCATTTGATGAACTAACATGTGAACACAGATAGTAAAAATCCCCAGGTTAGAAAGGACTAAGCCAGCAGCTATTCCCAACCCTGAGCTAAGACTGATGTTGTGCACTCAACTGAGTGAAGACCAAAGAAGAAGCAGTGAGCCTTAAAAGATCAGATGTGTGTCTTGACTTGTCTGCTCTGGTTACTTCTCCGGAAGAGAATGGTCACAATTGAATAATCAGCTGAAGCAATTGTTTGGGTTGATGCTATGAACTTCAGGAATGTCTTATCTCCAGCATGAGGAAACTGCTATTGTTGTCCAGATTTTCTAGTAAGGAAGCCGAGTGTCGGAGAGGTGAAGTAACTTGTCCACAGTCACATGACTAGTAATTTACAAGTCCTGGAATTGGCCTCACATCTCTGACTTCATTCTGTTGTTCTGTTTTTGACTCCACTTTGCCTTCAAGGAAGATGCTGCAAGAAAATGGTGGGGGGGAGGGAGCATTCCTATATCAGAAACCCCTGGATGAGAAGAAAAATGTGATGGGTCAAGAATTGTAAAATTATTATAGAACCCAGCAATTCCTTAAACCTATTTTCAAGGCTAACTTAATCTAAATGGATAATGTCTGCCTGCCAGTTCAGTGACACATTAGTGCTCTCTAAAAGGCCTGTGGTGATCATTCTCTCCTTCCCCCTCTCCCTCTATCTCCCTCTCTCTCTAGGAGGAAGCTTATTTGAGGCGAATCTCGAGAATGAAGGAAGTATTTCTGGAAGTGATTCAACATTTTATAGGCAGTCAGAAGGTAAGTTTGCTTAAGAGTTTACAGCTAATGAATGGGAAGCTGGAGGAATAGAAACTCCTTTAGTGCTGGGTCTCCCATTGCTGGTAAGCCCTGAATATAATGACTTATTGCTCTGCAGGGGTCTCTAGGAGTTTTCTAATTGCCATTTATGTGACTCCATCCTCAAAATAGGCGAGTATATCCACGGTGAGGCTTAGAGAAATGCATTTCCTATCTAACCACCAAATGCTTTAGGATCAATTAGCAAATATCCTTCTAGAATTGGAACATAACAAACAGTGTGCTCACTTGTGCAATTCATAATAAGATATTCCTTTAAAGAATGTACTGTGTACTGATTAACTTCTGCTTTTTTATAACATGATAACAGTCTTCTTAGAGCAGAGATTAAAAGGAAAACAAATGTCTGACTTCAAGGACAACCTTACCCAACACTTCAACTCCTCTGAAGTGTTGAGTGTTGAGAACTGGGAGGCACTGGTGACTCTCCAGCTCTGTTGCATTCTCTCTGCTTTCTCTTTGGGTGCCTTCTCATGAAAGTTCCATCCTCCACCACCCTTGCTGCCTGAAACTTTTCCAGGACCTACTGCACACCATCGCGTGACTTCCATGTGCTCCATCTGTAGCTGAGCCTGAAACACAGCCTTGACTCTAGCCCAGATTTATAATGCTTGACAGGCCTATGGAGCCTCTAGGAGCTTCTTGGCACGTCCTAAGCAAGCCCCTCAGTCACTCAGGCCCACCCAGAAAGAGTTATTTTCCCCTCAAACTCCATCCCCCCTTCCACACGGTCACCTAAGTTCCTGTCAGCTCTGGTTCTAATCCTGTCTTTTCCTTTCTATTCTGAGGCCCATGTTCTCACTGCCTCCCGGTAACACTCTTAGTGTTAATTTCAGTGACCATCTCTATCAGTCAGGGTTCTCCAGAGAGGCAGAATCAATAGGAAACACACACACACAGATTTATTTTAGGGATGAGGCTCACAGAATTATGGCACCTGGCAAACCCAAAATCTATAGACTAGGTCGGTAGGCAGGAAACTCAAGTAGAAGTCGATGCTTCCATCCTCAGGGAGGATTTCTCCTCTGGAAAACATCAGATTTTGCCATTAAAGACTTTCAATTGATTGGTTGAGTCCCACCCACATTATAAAGGGTAAATCTCTTTTATTTAAAGTTGACTATTTGTCGTTAGTCACAGCTACAAAATACCTTTATATCAGTACCTAGAACAGCATTTGACTCAATGTCGGGGCATCATAGTCTAGCCAAGTTGACTCATAAAATTAACCATCCCACCCTCTAATTGCTCTTCTGCACTTGGATCTCTCTGCCTCTGCCTTCTTATCCTCCTCCATACCCAGAGTTTTTCTCTCTGAAACACTGACACAGCCCTCACTTTTAGCCAAAGCATCTTCAGTGTTCCATTTCACCCTCACCCAAAACCATACACCTGGCATGCAAAGCCATTCTGGGCATGGCTCCAGGCATCTGTGGAACTTTGGTGACTATTCCTGTCACCGGTCCACTGCACGTCCTGTAGCCGTTACTATGCACCTGACTCCACAATGGCTTGGATCACGCGGGAGAGATGTGGTAAACTTTGATTCATTGAGAGTTAGTGGAGGACCTCTTCTGCGAAAAATACACTAGTGGGAGACACAGTGTCTGTCTCTAGGGAGCATTTAGTAGGATGATAACTTACATTTTACAGACTATACTTGTGGAAACACTGGGGACACTGCAGAAGTCAGCCACTCTGCCGTGTGCAGAACCCTGGACTGGGTGCTCCATGCTCCTGTCATTGCCGGCCTGCTGGGTACTCATCAGCTGGCGAGATTGTTTTGACTGCAGTGGGATTAATGTGGAGAATTTATTATGTTTGCCAAATGCGACATTCTATCCACATTTTGTTTTTAGAAATCTAAGAAGCTTGAATTTAATTTTTTTAATTGAGGGATTGATCCATTAATGAATCGCTGTATTTATACTTTGTCTCATTCTACAGAGAATTTGAGGCAGCTTTCAGGAGATTTTCATGTGTTAAATAATGCATGACTAGGAAATTATAAATGGAAAAATGAGCTGAGATTGGGAAAAAGGAGACCTCGCATACAACCCTTGTAGACCTACATTCCTGTGAACAGCTCACAAAACCTGAACAGCTCACAAAACCTGAACTAGGCTTTGGGGGCAAACTAAGAGATGGATGGTCGAGATTCTCACTTTCAAGTAAGAAGCAAAAGTCTGGCATTTAAAGGGCACAGGACTCTCCTAAGCACTTTGCTCCAAAAAAAGGATTTTGGAACTCAAAAAAAAGGATTTCCACTGACTTGTGGAAATCCTTTGTCTTGGGAACAGTTCCTCCCGTTGATTGCCTTATGGGGAAAAAAAAAGGAAATGTTCATTACAAATACAGAATCATTGTATTTGTGGTTTCAATCATGTTAGCTTGTATTTATCTCCCTTGGTGGTTAAAATCAAGGGCTTTGGAGACAGAGTCCTGAATTCAAATCTCACTTTTCTCACTGATGCCGGTATAACCATGGGCAGGTTTAGAACTTATCCCAGAGCCCATGAAGATCTGATTGGAAGAGCTTAAAGGGACCGTCATTTTACTGGTGGTCTGTGTTCTCTTTCCTGTCTAGGACAAAGCATGATGGACACATTGGCTGTCGCCCTACGCGTGGCTGAAGAGGCCATTGAGGAGGCAATTTCCAAAGCAGAAGCCTATGGGGACAGCCTGGTATGGTATCCCCTCCCCTCTCTGGGGGGAGGTGTGGGTCGGGGTCGCGGCACCAGGAACAAGTGCAGGTTGTTCGGAAACCAGCAGTAGCCGTTCTTGACTAGTGCCGTGCCCAGCCCTCCCCTGCACTTGTGGTCAGGACTCCCAAATCCCAGGACACCCTCAGCGTGGGCTGCTCCCTACCCTTCCTCTGCAGGACAAGCAGAATGAGGCCAGCTACCTGCGGGACCACAAGGAGGAGCTGACGGAGGAACTGGCCACGACAATCCTGCAGAAGGTAGGTGCGTCCTGGCATCCAGATGGCTGTGATTTACCGTGCTGGCCAGGACCAGGGCTTCTGGTGAGCTGAAGAGCAACCAGGGGCACCATCGCTGCCTAGCGCACATTTCCGAGCCTCCTGCCATGTGCCTCATGCTCTGAGGGTTAATGCAGGGCTGCATTGCTCTGCACAATGTAAGCAGAGGAATTGAAGTGGTTGTTTTGGGGATTGACTAGTGAGTGAGGGACCAGAAACTCAGCACTGAGCAGGCAGGTAACACACTGGCTTCATGTTTCCTAGGCTCCGTGTGTGTGAGTGTGTGTGTGTCTGTGTGCGCACGCATGCACGTCCCCTTCTCACACGTCGCAAATGTTCTCTTGCTGAAGAAGCTTTGCTGTCCTCCTCCATGCCCTAAGTTGTCCCTTACATAGTGTAATTAGTTCATTGCTGCTGAGGAACCTACCACCTCAAAACTCTATGACTTTAAATAAGGATTATTTCTGTGTTCCAGAACTAACTGTTGATACTTGGAGTTACCACCAAGCTTATGTATTAAGGTCTCAATTCCACGGACTCCCCCACTCAGACACCAAAGGAAAGTCTCAGTTACCTACAAGTTACTGCATTTCTGTCCAGCCTACTATAGATTCAAGGATTCCCAGGGCCCCCCTCAGGTTGGAAAATTTGCTAGAACAGCTCACAAAACTCAGGAAAGCACTATACTTACAATTACTGGCTTATTATGAAGGGTAGAGATAGAGATACAGGGAACCACAAGATCTCTGGAGGGGGCCTGCTGTGCTTCCATGCCCTTTTTTGTGCCCACAGCCTCCCAACACATCCATGCATGCACCTCCCAGAAGCTCCTTGTCTCTTAAGATTTTATTGACATCTCAAGTCAAGATTGATTAAACCACCACCCACCTACTGAACTCAGTGGCCTCTCCCGCTTCTCTCTTTAGAGGTGGGAGTGGAGCTGAAAGCTCCAACCTTCTTTTTTTTTTAATAGAAAAGAAGCAGTTTTATTTATTTTTTATTTTTGTGTAGAAGAACTAGGGTGTAGGTCATAGGTGTGGGGGTGGGAGGGCATGGGTGAGAGAATTTACCAGAGACAGAGTGGGGAGCAGAACAGGTGGATCTATTGAAATACACTGCTGAGGGGAGCAGTGGGCAAGGCAGGAGAGGTCTCCTGGGCCATGTGTGGGAAGCTCCCTGGCCGGGGATGGAACTCAGGCCTTAGCAGTGAAAGCACTGAGACATAACCCATAGGCCACCAGGGTAGCCCCTTCCTTTTCTCTCTCACTCTTTTTTTTTTTTTAATCACATGATTGGTTTTTCTGGCAACCAGCCAGAAGGCATAAGGCTGAGATCAAAGCACAGGAGAGGAGGGAGGAGCCCATGCTGTCTGTTCAGACCCAGGCTCAGCCCTGGCGCTGTTAAGGCTCCCTCCTCACATGTCAGTGGTCGAAGCAAGGCACACAGTCAACTCAAAAGCAAGGGGTGGGAAGTGTGTTCTTTCTGGAATGTGTGTGTGCGTGGAGGGCGCACAAAGGACTGTGTGCAGGGAGAATTGAACAAATTCAGACTTCCCTTTTGGTCACAATAATTCATGTCCCTTCCGCATGCCATGTACACTCAACCCACCCAAATGCCCAAATGTGTCATCTAACCATGGTTCAAAGGATATCCAACCCAGATTCAGCTCCTTTCAAGTTGGAGTCCTATGAACTCCATGCTCACATGAAACAAGTCATCTTCCCCTGCACATCCAGCAGGCAGTGCTAAAACTCAAAAGGGAAACCCACCAGCTGCAAAGATGGGGGCACAGAAGGTCACTGGTCCATAGTGATTCTGGCACCTATGGCCAGATCCCGACTCTGGAGGTTGGGGAGTAAGCCTCAGTTAGACCCCAGTTCTGTCCCTGGACAGAACACCTAAGTTTGTTGCTCTCCTTGGCTCTAAACCTTCCTCTTCATCATCCTGTTTGGTCTAAAAAGGTTTTGAAGAGTATGCCCATCTTGGCAACTCATCAGTTTCCTTGGCTACTTGCTGTCTGTGGGAAGTTGGAAACCCAGAGAACAGTGTACAAATTGGCTCATTAAATCCACGTGGCTGAGCCCAACTTAACGAAGGGTGCAAATGAGCTAAGCCATCCAAGGTGACTCTTGGCATCTGCTCCCTTCTTGGGGGTTCCAGATGCTTCATAAAAATCAGGATTTACAGTCAGAGATTCTGGATTTGAGATCCAGTCCACTGTTCATGAGCTGAGTGTCTTTAATTGATAACATAATCTTTAACTGATAACATAACCTTTCTGAGCCTGTTTCCTCTTCTGTAAAGTGGTGAGAGTTGTAATATGTAAGTCTTGGAATTATCTTGAAGAGTAAAATGAGATAAAGCATTTATGGTACCTAGCACAGAGCCTGACACATGGTTGGCCCTGAATAGATAGAGGTTGTTAGCATCATAAAGAGATTATTTATAAACTACAAAAGGCTGTAGAATGTTTGAGGCTATGCTGTCTTATCATTAGGCAGATCTGAAGGAAGCTGGTATTCTGCTGAAACTAAGCTCTTTCATGGCTAAAAAGCATCCCAAGATGGTTCCAGGCACTCCATATAACATCCAGAGGCCTCCCACTGACCTTCCCCCTTTGTCACCCGCCCTCTCGGCAGATCATAAGGAAACAGAAGAGCAAAGGCGAGCAGCAAGTGGAAGAAGAGCCAGCATGGCCACAGCCCCGGGGCTGCAGGACGAGCGTGACTGACGAGACCTCAGCCTCCCCCGGAGGCCACCGTGCTTCCACCCCACTCTGGGTGAGTCCCGCTCAGGCCTGCCCCCCGACACCATAGAAATGGGCGCACACACACCCTTAGCCATCTGGAGTTGAACCAGGCAGTGTAAAGTTTCCTAAAGAGGGGCATGGGGAGAAACTGAACAAGAGTGTTGAGTAGGTCCAGGAGTGATGAGAGAGGCGAGAGGGAGAATAAACCCTGCGGACCTGAAGAATATGGAAAAGGGTTTTTACAGAGACCGGTTTAGAAAAACTAAAGTTGTCCATGGGCATTTTTTCAATATGAGTTTAGTGGAGAGAAATAGCCTCATGAGGGCCACATGTGATCTCACAACCTGGGTCATTCACTTCTTGAAATTGAGATGTGGCAACCGGAAAACAGCCACCAAGACCTCACATCTGAAATGGCCAGGAAGTCGTGACGTGGATTAGCCTTTGTGTCTGTCTCTCTGAAATTGAACGCAGTGGCCTTTCCAACCCCGGGTCCAGGCCTGTGTGTGTCTGCAATGGAGTCGCCAAGCCCGTAATATCCTTTACTATCTGTATAAGTCGCCCCAGCAGCAGGCACAGAACGTGGGGATGTTGGCCCTGAGGAGCAGTGGAGCTGGGCCTTCTGTTCAGAGATTCAGCTGAGAGAGGACTTGCTTCTGTGGCTGCAGATGCCACAGGCCTAACAGTTTTCCACTGGAAGGTCAGACCCAAGAAAGGCAATGCCCAGTGTTTATTCCACCCCTGCCAGGGGTTCCATGGAATTCACCCTTACGGTAACAGGTTGGGAAAAGCATGTGCCTGCAGTCCGGAGCGGGCTGGTGGCCTCCCCTGCACACACCGCTCACCTCCTCCTCAGAGCCCAAAGTCTGGGGCTAGTTGGTGTCTCCACAGCTTTATCAGAGATGGAGCTTCATTGATTTACTGGCAGTACCTGCCCTTCTCCACATGCTGTCAACTTGTTTTGCTACTGCTGTGCACCCAGCACTAAGGAGAACAAAATAAATACACAAGTCTCGGTGCCTGCCCTCCAGGACTTTATAATCTGGTTAGCAGAGCAGGAGGGAAAAGAGACCATCGCAGTTGGGCGCTCTGTTGAAGGACAGCACTAGAAATGGACACAGAATGCAGAGAAGGCGGTGAGGGCCCGTGCCCTTCACATAGCTGGCGCGCAGGCGTTTCACTAACTCAGGCCGCTGCTCAGGCTTGGGCTGCGTGCACACCTGCTTTGGGAATATTCTCTGCAGACTGAAAGGGTCAAGTCTGAGGGGAGTTCTAGGAATCCTTGAGGCACCCCAGACTCAGCCATGAGCCAAGGGTGTCTGGCAAGTACATGGAGCATGGGCTCTACCTCTGGTTCTTCTGGGGGTGTGTTTTTGCATTTACCCTTAAATGTGACCTTGAGCAACCACTAAGTGCCTGTTTGTAATGTGGGGGTGATAAGACCTCAGAGCCCAAAGGCTCTGAGGATTCCTCATGCACTCAACACCGTCTTTATCAGCATCTGTTTGGATCAAGGTGCTGTGCTAGGTGTTGCTGAGATGGGCTCCCGCAGAGACTGTGGACTCATCATAACCCCATAAGCAAGGAAACCACAAAGAAACACAAAGGTACAGACTCTAATAATTGTTCAGGGGAAACAAGAGGCTGGAGGGGAGAGAGAAGCTGGGCAGGTAAAAGTGTGGTTTCAAAGGTGCCGTCAGGGAAAGCCAACCCTCTGAGGAGACCTGAAATTAAGGTCTGAAAATGAGACGCTTGGCAGCAGGGGTAAGAACATTTCCACAGAGGGAATAACACACATGGAGGCTCTGAGCAGGAAGGAACTTTCTGTACTTAAAGGACACACAATGTCACATGTCTGGTGACTAAATGAGATGTGGGTGTTGGCTACTCTGAACATAGGTATCATCCTCCCCTAAATGGCAGCTATTGCTATTACCTTATCCCTACATTTCATCATCAGGGTCCTTTGTATCCTCAGGGGACCCTTTGCCCGTCAAACTGAAGCTCACCTCTCTGTGATTGGTCAGCAGGGCTCCAGGCCCAGAGCACCACTGACCCACCAGCTCTGATTCACAGCCCCCCAGCAAGGCCCCGCCAGCCAGGCCCTCACAGGCGCCCTCTCCCCTCCTCCCACACACAGCCAGATGGCATCATCTTGCCTCTTGTGCCCTCTCAGCTTCACCAGAGGCAGACAGTTCCTTCCTGAACCCCGTGCCTCTCCCCCTTACTGAAGAGACCTCACTCCCCAGGAACCCACTCTGCCCATGTTTCCTGTTCCCATCAGCAGGCTGCAACTCTGCCTGGTAACAGTTCTCCTGTAAACCCCAGGAGCAAAGAGGCCCAGGAGTCACCCTAGAAAACTTGAGTAATAACATCAATGGTACAGGTGGTCAAACATCTCCAGGAATCACATATGACCAATGCCTCTCCTCTATATAGACTTTATGGGCACAGCCTGTTTGCACATATTCTTCCCCTAGATCCATGTGAGAGTACCCTGCATTCTCCCCATTTTACAGAGAAGTAAACTGAGGCCTTACTAGCTAGCTGAGCCACTGGCACCATGTGGAGGGGCCAGGACTAGAACCCAGGTCCCCTGGCTCCAAGCATTGCCTACACTCTGCTATGTCCTACGTCACAGAGGAGCTCTGGGTATGAAACACTGACTCTAGCCCCGGTCTCCTTGCCAAACCTGCGGCGAAAGCTGGGAACGGTTGGCTGCCCCCTGGAGACCAGCTGCTGTGTGTCTTTAGAGAGCTGGAGCAGGAGCTGTCACCCATGAGTCTTGACAGTGGGCACAACAGCGACTGGGGCTGCAGGACCCACTCAGCAGGACAGCCGAGGCGCTCTGGCCACACACCTCCATCAGACACCAGCCCAGCGTGGCACAAGATAAACAGCAGTGACGCTTCCCAGGGGCCCAGCTCCTCAGCTTGCTGAAGAGCCATCAACCTGGGACACCTGCCCAGGGCTGTTTGTGCTGAGGGAGCGGTTGAGAAACAAAGTCAGAGTCACACAGGATTCCCAGGATTTCCGTTTGGTTTGCTAATGCAAACACTTCTCAGGGTTTTATTTTCTCATCAGAAAATCTGTCTTACCCCACATCTGCTGCCTGCACAGCAGAATCATTGCCATGGCTTTGGCACCAGTGTAGACAGAGCTGACTCATTTCTTATCTTTTATCCTGAGGCATGTAGCAGAATATGATCTATTTCTAGGTTTTGATACAGAGTAAGGCCCAATAGAAGTCCCTCTCTGATTCTAAGTATCAGAGTTTCTGATGTATGACACTTTGCAAGCTATGTCCACCTTTCCCTGGGGAAGGAATCCATGTGTACATGGAGGGAAGGGGGGGAGAGAGAAAAGGGAGAGAACCTTGAGTTTGTAGTTTGGGACCAAAACCCATGCAGACCACTGATGCACCCTTTGGTAAGCACTCCTCCTGACAACACTTAGCCACCCGGGTCATACGGGCTGGCAGGGGACTCAAGCACCGACAGAAAGGACAAGACCATCAGCTGACCCTGACTACTACATCTTTTGTCCTTAACATGGACATTTGATCAAGAGGGTCCTATTCTGTCATCTACCTGTGAGCTCTCTCCATGCCATGATTTATAATGTGCAAACAGCATATTTTTATCAACAGTATCAGTCAGAAAGATGAGAAAGCTTTTTCTTTAACCACATTTGTCTTCAAGGGGAACCACCCCACACAAAGCACCATGAATCTGGGAATCGAGTTCAGGATCATCTGGGATCCTGGTAATTTGTCCCAAGGAACAGCCAATCTTTTTCGCCCCTTCCTGGTTGTCAGTGGTCATTTTGGTTCTGGTTTTGAGCCAGCTCAGCATTGGGCATGTGGTGGCACCACATGGACCCACAGACACGGGTCCATGGCTGCCTGGCCGCCGGAGGTGTACACTTGTGGGATGTGGTCATGGCCTGGACCTGGCTTCTTTCTCTCTGGTCCTCAGGATACCTGTGAAGGGCGGAGAATATTTGATTAAGTTCCCAGCAAAACACTGGGGTCCACACTCTGGTAGATGGTGACTTTTAGCTCCTGGCTTGGCTTAAGAAAAGCACTGTGATTAGGGCTTTTAAAAACATCATTATCTGGAGGGAGAGCTTGCATACTACCCAGCACTCGGCAACAAGAACCCATTGATTCCTGATTAGTTGCATGTCTAGAACGACTTAGGTCTAGCTGTTCTGGGAACAAGGAAACCAGCACACCCGCCTGTTTGAATTGGTGAAATAGTTATTCATCCTGTCCCGTTTGGCTCCAGCAACCACACTGGCAGACAAGCCACAAACTAACCGTCAGGGCCACACTGACCAGCCCCCGAAGCTGAGCCACAGACACCCCAGGGGCTTACAGGATGTGACTGAACCCGTCCTTGTACCCTGGAATCTTTCCACCGCTTTTCATGCCTCCTCCTTTCATCCCCATCTCTGCTCTGTTGCCCTCCTCTTCTGCCTTCAGATGTCCATCTGAGGTGCCCCCGACTGTACCCCCAGCATGGACACTGGCCGGGATTCCTAGCCACAACTTCTAACCAGGCCCAAGCACAGCCAGCCTGGGCACTCCTGGGGTGGAACTTCCAGGGGACAAACGGGAGCTTCGTCATGCTCAGGCAGGAAAGCTGGCCATACCCCACCCTGGCGCAAAGCCCATAGTCCCTCCCAACACCCAGGTCCCACCCAACCCTAGTTCCCTGTGATGAAAAACCACATGCAGGAGTTGACCTGGGAAGGACTGGCCCTGGTCCAGGCCACCACACTGCACACCGCCAGGAGCCCCCATTCGTGGGCAACAGTGCGCAGGCGCCCCCGGCTTGTGCAGCATGAGCGACCACAGCTTGCTGCGCAGAGACCTCTGTGGGAAGGAACGTGGGTATTTCTGCACCCGTTTTATAGGTGAGGAAAGGGAGACTAAAGCTTTAACACAGCTTACCTAAGGTTCTACAGCTAATGATTGGTGGAGCCCGGGGTTGAATTCCTTTTTCCTACTCCCAAGTCCCTGATCTAGCCTCTTCCTCTATAAAATGAGATGAGTGCATTCGGTCATCTCTGAGGTCGCTTTTAGCTCAGAGTTTATAGGGCTGCACTACTACAGTGGCCACGGGCCATGGTAACTATTTAAATGTAAATGCCTTGCAATGAAATAAAATGAAAAGTCCCGTTCTTCCAGGGCACCGGCCACATTTCAATGCTCAGCTGCACCCGTGGCTGGTGGCTGCCACCTTGCTGCCTGCAGATACAGAGGCTTCCATCATCGTGGGGGGTTACTGCACAGCACTGCTCCAGGTGAGGCGACACACACAGGGCACAGCAGCAGTGTGCCCGGATGCTGGCCAGAGCGGGACATGCACCAGCAGGCGGAGTCCTGGTTCTTGGGGACCTCGTGGAAGGTGCTAACCTGCCTTTCCCCCCAGCTCTTCCCACCTTGCTTGCTCCTCTGCATCCCCTGCCCAGGCCCACCCAGGGGTCCCGGCTCAGGGTATCTGGAGTGGACCCTGGACATCTGCGTACAGACAAAAGCTCCATGCGGTGCCATCATCAGCCTACCCTGAGGAGGGCTCCTTCACCCATAGACCTCAGGAGCCCTGAACCTGGGGTCCCCCCAGTGCTTCCTCCTTTTCCCTCAGATCAGAATTCCAGAACAAGGACTTAACTGCAAAATCCAAACTTAATCCATACCCATTCAGACAAAATTTCTTATCTGTTTGCTTGAAAGAAAGTTCAGCGTGATTCTTCTTTTAATTTCCTCCCTTATTGTACAGTTCTGTTCCAATAGGGGGTCAGCACAGTCGGCTTCCAAAGCCTTGACATGCAATATCCCAAAATGCACCCGAGCAGGGGTCATAATTCGTATGATGCCTGTCTCTTTGGGTGTGGGTGCTAAAGGGTATCTCTGTAATAATGTGCGATCCTGCTGATAAGGACGATGGCAGCGGGGGGCCGGCATCTACATGTGTCCATGACCAAGACTCTCTCATCTCAGCCCTTTCTGTTCTGCTCAGCATTTTCTCTTTGTGATGCTGTCATTTCCTCCCTCACATTCACTGTCTCCTTTCCTCCTGAATGTCTAGTGTAGAGCAAAAGTATATCTTTTTATTGTTCTAACTATTGGATTGACTTTAATAGCTGTGTCTGACCCTTAAAATACAAAAGCTACGTCTCCATTGTATATTCATATCATCACTTTGCTCGATCCCTCTGCCTTCACGCTCTTGATACTGAAAACACCCTCTCCCTGTTTGAGGCTGTGGGGTCCTCTCGAGCAAAGACTGCTTTGAAGCCATGGTCCGCGCCTCGGGGAGCCTGCCCTGTGGGCGACTGGTCAGGGCAGCAAGCACAGCAACGACATGCCCAGGGGTAAGGGTGCCGCCGCCCACACCAGGGGTGCAGCTGCTACAACAACAGAAAATACTCAAGAGGTGGCTGATGATCATATCACGTTTTCCCCCAGAACTTCAGAGTCAGGGGGTCTGGGTGGAAGTCCTGCTGGGTTGCAGATGTGAGCCAGGAGCACGAGTCCCCACTTTCACAGAGGCTGCTAGGCACTGCAACGAGCGGCCTGGAGAGGATGGGCTTGGAGCCAGGCAGACCCAGTTCAAGCCCTCTGCCCCGCGACACCCATGTGCTGGGCACGTGTCTCATCTTCAATGTGCCCAACCAGCGAGGCTGAGAGGTCGGGTGTGTTCCCTGGCTTTCTGGGCGAGCTTAATAAGTGCTGTTATTTTGACTAATATTTATTGAGTACCTTCTACGTACCAGGTGTGACACTGGCCCTTTACATGAGAAAACTAAGGCTTTAAACAGTTGAAACCCCTCTTCCCCCAGATGGCACATAGCAAGACGAGTAGGCATAGACTCCCTACCTAACATGCCACCCATAATTAGTTCCTGCAGAGTTAAGAGGGACCTGTTGGAAAACTCAGTTGCTCAATTTCATCCTTGCAAGGGTGTGCCAGCCCGCTGACGTTCTGGCCCAGGGACTCCAGCCATCCCAGTACCTCTCCAGCCGTTTCTGACCTCACCTGCTTCTTCCCTGCACCCTAGCGCTGTAAGAGGAACTGAAGAAAGCAAAAACCCTGGGTGGGAAAGGAAGGGTGGGCCCAGCCAGGGTAGATGAACAATAGATTATTCAAGTGAGCCCATCACTTCCCAGGAACCAGGGGTTGAACAACTGGTGAGTAAATGTGTTGTTATGGCGCCATCTGCTGGGACCTTTGTTCATTGCAATGAATTTGTGGCCAAACCGAACTGGATCTTTTCCAATGGAGACTGGGCCAGCCTTGTCCTGAGACCTGTATTTTCGGGCCTTTTGTGATTATCAGAGTAGAGTTTTTTCCTGGTGTGAAACAAGGCTTGCCTGAAGTAGATGCCCCAATCCTTTCATAAGAAAACCACAGATCCCATTTTCCATGTTGTGACCAGAGAGAGGCTTCGTTTCTTGGTCTTGGCTTTTGTAGTTGGGGGGACAATTTTGTGTCATTAATTGACCCCAGTCCCATCCTACAGATACAAACATACACCACCACTTGAGCTGAGTCTTCCTGAGCCAACACTGGCCTACACCACATTCTCCAGCAAAGGGAGCTAGACACCTTGCACTCGGCTGCTCGGCCCTGACGCTGACCTTGGCCCTCAGCTTGTCTCTGTCTTTTCTCAAACTGGTCACCATGCTTCGGGGCAAGGCTGACCTCCTCGCAAATGCCACTCACGATGCTCAGTGCCTGGTCTGAATATCCTGAGGCTGGTGCTTGCTTTTTCTCTGTATTCTCAAACACCTTTGTAAAATGTATTGATGATGTGCAAGGTGAAGTTGTTAGCACATCTCTCAAGAAATGAAGTCATTTGGCCTGGATGTGGTAGCAGAGGTGGAGCTGGATCCCAGGTACAGTTGGCCCAGCCCAGTTCTAACCACCTCAAAGCCCTGCCCATAGGCTCTCCAAATCAGCTCCCCTTTCATCTGTTCTATTATTGTTGTCGTTGTTACTATATTACCACCTTGTTATAAAAGGCTACAACTCAGGAACAATTAGGTGGACGAGGTAGACAGGGCAAGGGGTGGGGAAAGGGCATGCAGCTGCCCTGCCAGGGGCCTCTGTGCCCAGACCGCTAATGATACTTGACATTAGTCACACAAGTGTCTCCTATTATCTCCTGAGGTGGGAGAGGAAGCAGGTTCCCGGGAGGGCGCGTTTCTCACTGGGAGAGAAGCTGCGGGCTGTAGAGGTCTGCCTTCAGGAGAAGCAGACACCTTGGGGGCCCGAGCTGCCCAGTGCCCTCTACTGTACTGTACGGTCAGAGATGCTTCCCATGGCTTTGCCCTTCCATGGCTTGGGGGTATCAGAATAAAAGAGTAAACTAAAGAACTAAACTAAACTGAAGTAAGAGAAGCCTTGCATTGAGTGACAAAGGAAAAAAATGGGTCTTTTTCTGTTTTATGAAATTCTCTATCACGTTTGAGCTTCCAAATATGTAGGATACCATTCAAATAGGCTTTGTCAGTCATGTGAAATCCCATTTCAGCCGCTTCTCCTTAGGGCAGAGGCTCTTCCTTTCTTTAGTTCAGGTCCTAAGTGGGAATCTGCTGCAAAAGTTCTAGGTTTGCAGACAGACCCTACTTAGCATTTTCCCCATGCTGTTCATGCTGCTGAAAGGCCTTACTTCAGGGGCCTTTAAAAGGTAGTTTGTCACGCACAATGGCCCCAAGAAGTGTTGACTGGGAGAATGACTGGTGAAGAGGGAGTCATTGGAAAATGGGCTCTGTCGAATTCCATGTGTCTCTGGTGCTCTCTGCTAGGCCTGGCCCACCTGCCGTGGAATAAACATTATATGGCGCCAGCTCTTGGCGTGCGGCTTCACAGCCTCACATGAGAAAAACCAGTCTCTCTTCTCCGCACTGTAGTGCCTGCCAGGAAGATGAAAACCTCCCAGTGACTGTGCCTCATGAATGATCCTCTCCCTCTCTTCTTTCCATAGCGTTCTCAGTCTGCCTTCTCACTCGTGGCAGAAGATGCCCAGGAGACCTCTTCCCTGGAGGCTGCATCGAGGCAGCCAAAGGACCGGGGCCAGCAGCTCAGGGAGGAGCCAGCGTTGCCCAGCTGGAAGCGCATGGAAAGGCCGGACCAGACAGGTAAGCACTTTCAGCAGCTTCTAGTTGGTCTGTGCATTCCACAGCACTGTTCAGAGGCATCGCAGCAGCTCCTCCCATCAGGCTGAGCGTGCCTATTTGGCCACAGGTGTTCAGTGCACCACACAATGTATAATTCACTGAGTTTTCTGCCTGGGTTTTCCTGATGAAGCTGAGCGATGGTGGGGCCCTCCTGGGCAAGAGTGCTAAAACCACTCAGCTGCACAGCGCACCCGCTGCCGCTGTTCTCTGGCCTAGGAGACTGTCCTGTGTGGGCCTAGATACTAATCCAGTCCACCAGGGCATGGTGGCATTCAAAGGGATTTGGCCCCCAGCATCAGTCTGGTTTTAAGATTGTCCTTTCTGAAGCCTGACATACTAGTTAAGGTAACACTTCCTGCTATGACAGGTACAGCAAACGTTTAGGAGACTTAACACAACAGTTTTACTTCTCATCGCACAGCAGTGCAGTGTACTGGCTGTGGGGGACCTTCAGAGCCTCAAAGGCCCTTCTGTCTTAGGGCTCTGCCATCCTCCGGGGTCTCTGAGTCTTCCCCTGAGTCATTCACATAGGCCAGCAGATGGAGCAAGCCCTCTTCCCATCGACCTCAGCAGGGAAATGGCACACATCACTCTTCTATTCTCCGGGCAAGAACTCGTCACACCACCCACCTGGAAGGTGGCCTGGAAGCACAGACATGGCTGGGCAAACACTTCCCAGCGAGGCAGACTCCCCTCAGCCCTGAAAGGGGCAGAGCATGTAGGTGGGCAGCTGTCCACCCCTGAGGACGGCAGGCCGTCCACTGTCCCCCCTCTACCTGGGTTAACAGCCACCTCCCCTGAGACTCCTCGTTGTCCACAACCCAGGGTCCTTTAGGAAGCTGCCGAGTCATTCATCCCTCACAATGAAGAGGCTCATATTAGCTCACTTTCCCAAAGTCACACCTCGGAAGGGGGTGAGAGGCTCGCAACCACCCGGGTAGCAGCCAAGGGCCAGAGGCCGAGCTCAGGCTAACTAGGTCTCTTTTACCCCAGGACTGTGGGGGTCAAGATGCTGACCCCACCTGCTCCCAGGTCTCTTGTCGCCTCAGCCAGACACTCATCCTGACAATGGACGTTGGGCCCGTGTGTTCTCACCAGGAGAAAGCACTCACAGCCTTCTCCACTCATGATCTAGGTCAGCCTGAACCTCTTTCCTAAACAGCAACATTAGCAACAAAATACCCATCTTAGAAATACGCTTGCCAAGATTGTGCTATCATTCCTATTCTGCAAGGGAAAGGATTTAATCATCGTTACATCAACAAGTTCCATTGTTATCACCATGCAAAGAATTTAAAAAACATGAAATATCTTCAACAGTTATTCTTAAGATTTTCCAAAAGAGCTTGTTTTTCCATTCGCCTTTCAGTACTTAAGTAGAAACCTCAAGGTTCTCTGAGGACATGAAATTTTCTTTCTGTTTGTATATGGTTTTGATTGTATTTTTTTTTTGAGATTTATGTATTTATGCATACAAGCTAGAGTGCAGGCCAGAGGTGTGGGGTGGTGAGAAGGTTCACCAGAGACAGAGTGGGGAGCAGAACAGGCAGATGGACCGAAACACACTGCTGAGGAGAGCAGCGGGAGAGGCAGGAGAGGTCTGCTGCGCCTTTTGGGAATCTCCCCAGCTGGGTCCCCGGGCTCGGCATCATCAAACTCGCAGCGTTGCTGCGCTTAACCCGTTGCGCCACGAGGGAGGCCCTGATTGTGTTTTTTAAGTGCATTTTTCCTTCCTAGTTATGCTTCTCTTCCCCTCTGCTGCCTAGCACACCCGCACCATTCATATTCTTTCTTTCTGTCTCTCAACCTGGGCTGAAAAGTCCTCCAAAGGCTCTTAGATTCCACAGACATATGAGACCATCATAGTAGATCTTCAACAAACTACCTTTTAAAATCACTTCATGAAGCACAGCCCACTGAGAGCACTGTCTTATTTCTGCCTCCAGCGGTATCAGTAAGCACTGTGGTTTCCTTTGTGTGGAGACCGAGGGGCGCTGAGGGCAAGTGACTTGCCCAGGGTCCCACAGCAAATGTGAGCAGAGCTTGTCCTCAAACCCAAAAATCATGAATTTACCAATTTCTATCTTAGTGTCTCCTCATCATAAAAGCAACCCCCCAAAAAGCATCTCAAAATTCAGACTACAAACTGATAAATTTACAGGTTATTCGAAAACTTGTAAAAGACACCCCAAGTCACTGAATAATTCCCCCAACACTGAATTATAAATAGTTCAAATAAATTTGCAAAGGACTTTGGTTTTTTTCAAAAATGACTTTATCTAACTTTGTAAATAAAAGTCACCTGTGTGTGACTTATCATTGCATATAAAACTTAAACAGCATCACACCCAAGGAAGAGTTTATACTTTGCTCAAAAGTCCATGCATTTCTCAGCAAGATTTAAAATAAAACACATAGCACGTGTGTAGAAAACAGCTGACTTTTCTGAAGAAAGCTCAGCCTTTGGCAGACTAAAATGTCCAGGCCAGCCCAGAAGTCCTGAAGTATGTCTGACATATTTAGCAGGAAGCAGATCATTCCTGGAGGCATTGCTTAGTCTTGGCAGCGCAGAAATGTGGAGCAGAGAAGGCCCAGAGGTGGAAGTCATCTGGGAAGGTTAACGTGCACTGGGCTATTTTCAGCAGATCTGTTTATGCTTCAGGTTCCAGAGCCTGTTGGTCCACAGTTGTGATCAGCTGTAGCCACGGGGGGCTGAGTAAACCACAGCAGCTGCACTCTGGCACTGTCAGGGCTTACAGCACTTACAGGGTCTCTCCCAAACACATACTCACTTATAAACCTTGAGCATTCAAGGTTGGCACCACAGTTGGGCAGTGAGATGGGGGATGGTCTCTGCTCCAGAGCTGCTCACTGAGAGTTGTGGGAAGTCATGAGAAGCAGGAATCTGGAGAAAGGAGTGGAGAGAAGCGGGCGGGGCCCTAGAGGGATGAGCTCAGTGGCATATGAGCCCAGGTGCCACTCCAAGGAGTTCCAACGATGAGGTTTGAGGACCTCATCACTTGGAAGTTGGGTGACATTTAGCTTCTCCAGAGGAGCATGGCAACCTGCGATAATGAGCGACAGGAGAAGAGGGCACTCAGCAATGGGTGAGTCCCACCCACCCTATGGTGGGTTTGGGGGTGGGAACAGGGTCACTGTTGTGGCCACAGACATGGGGCAGGTTCCCTGTAGATTCGGGCAGATGGATAAAGGAGAGTCCTCGAGCTCTCAATGGCTTGTTCAGGCTTTAATGCTCTTTCTATGCCAGTTGTTGTGGGGCAAGGCTTCAGGCTGGCAAGGCAGGGAGGCTGGGGCTGGGGGTCTGGGGGTCAGGAGGCTGGCAGGCCTCCTAGCCCCCAGTGAATCTTTACTTTTTCTCATGGGCTCCCTCTGGCATTCTCTCTTGGTCTCTGCTATCTTTGACTCTGAGGGACGCCGCCCTTATAGCCTCAGCCTGCAGACTCAGATGTGCCCACTTACACATGCCCACACAGTACTCCAGGGGTCCACAGTCAGGCCCACATGCCCTGCACCCATGCTCCCAAGCACCTCTGCATTCAAGGCCACAGGTGATAGCCACATTGGCTAGCCGCGTGAAAAGGCTGCCTGTTTCACTTACCCTACAGTCACATTTACAATAGTCTCCCTGGAGCCAGACAGAGCAGCATTACTCAGGCCTCCCCTCTCTGACATCCTCCCATCGCTGCAGAAGAAGCTGTAGAGAGCTTCTGAGAAGCTGTCGAGAAGCTGTACAGCTTCATCAAGAGCCCAGTCTTGCCCCCGAAGCCTGTGGGTGCTGTGGTCTCTAATCAGTAGTCTTTATAAACCCAGAATGGGTTCCAGTAGGCTGGGGTACAGCAACAAAGATGTGGCCCTGCCCTTAAAGAGCTCATTGCCAGGCTTGGAGGGCAGAGTAGATGGCCAAGAAAATAAACTATCACATAGTCTGAGTGTTAAAAATAAATAAATAAATAAATAAATAAATAAATAAATAAATAAGGGGGGTGAGGAATGCAAGCTTTTTGGCAAAGGTCAGAGAACAGAGTAGCAGCTCCTCAAGGAAAGAGGCCCAAGATGCCCCACTGGGGAGAAACACGTGAGTGGGGTCTCAGAAGACCATCCAGAGGGCAGGCCACACCCCTGCCCTCAGCGCGAGCACACCCCACAGCCAAGCCGAGTCTGTTTTGCCCTGTGTGGCTCCCCATCTCCCTGAGGAGACAGATGTCTGAGGACCTGTGGTGTACTGGCAGTGAGCCCAGGAGACACCAAGGGGAAGCGTGCGACAGGGAGAGGCAGGCGGGCAGTAAATGCCCCTCGGTGCCTGGCTGGGGCTTGTCCTGCCGGGAGCTCACGCCAAAGTCAGCGGGAATTCTCCCCTGCCCAGCAGGCCAGGGACTGGAGTGTGCAGCCACCGGGACTGAGCCAGCGTAGGCCAACCCAGCTCCCAGACTGAGAAGCCCTCCCGTGACAGCCTCCCGGAGGCGTCCCTGACCCCTCTCTAGCCGAGAGCCGCTTGGAGTGAGTGGGAGGGGCCTCCGTGCTCAGAGTATGGAGCTCAAGTCAGACATTAACAGGAAGAGACCAGTGTATTGTGTGTGTGGTGTTCACACGCATCTGACTGTTTCTCACACACCACGTCACAGGGCTGTTCTGAGTGAGACCTGTAAAGTGCCAGGGAGGGCATGGTGGCCTGTGAGCTTGGCCCCAGCAGGTGACGGGGTCGTCACCCATCCAAAGGGAGAACTGAGGATCTAGACACAAAACTGTGGTCCAAAGTCAAAAAGTGAGAACCAGGGACTTCCTGAGACCTTTAAACTCTGCCCCCAGTTAGGTGTGCTCAAGTTTGCCTGCTCCCCACAGCCCCATGAGTCAGTCCTGGGGAGGTGACACGTGGCAACCTCACCTTGCTGTAGGTGCTAAGAGTCCCTCTGATTTCTTTCTCCCTCCACCTGCAGACCTGGCCCCACTTTTGCAGAGCCCTGACGGGAATTGGGTGGTCTTGAAGGATGGTGCTCTGTCCCCCAACCACCTGCTGGCCAAACCCACAAGTGGCACCTTTCAGGCCCTGGAGGCAGCCTCCAGCACAGCGTCCGCCTACGATGAGATGGGCTCCGACAGCGAGGAGGACTTCGACTGGAGCGAGGCCTTGAGCACACTGTGCCCTCCGCCCCTGGGGCTGCCCAGGAACCCCCAGCCTCAGCCTGTGCAGGCCCAAGGCCTCTCAGGGCTCTCTCCCAACCTCGAGGCCACGTGCTCTGACTCAGAGACCTCCTCGGCAGGCTCTTCCCGGGAAGCTGGGCGCCGGGCCAGACTGTCCTGGCTGCAGAGGAAGGCCCCCAAGAGCCCTGCAGCGGAGAAGATGCGTCTTCAGGGAGAGCTGGATGTGAACTTCAACCCCCAGGAAGACAGAAGGGAGACCTCGGACAGCAGCGAGCCGGAGGAGGCCCCCTGCACTGCAGACCGGCGGGCCAGGAGGTGGAGAAGGGCCCGGGGCGGCTCAGAAGAGTCAAACAAGGAATTACCTTCCCCCAGCGCCCATCCCCAAGAGCTGGACACACACCAGGTAATAAAAACTGACCGTGGGCACGCAGGCACGCGGGCACACGTGTGCCATTTTCAGTAGGCCATGCCCTCCTCCAAGCAGCCATGGCAGTCCTGGGCCACACACCCAGGTCCTCGCCTGGTTTCCCTGCTAGGTAGCTGGTCACATGACAGGTCACATGGACTCCCAGGGACTCCATGTCTCCTTTCTGGGAATGAGAGCTCAGAGGTCAAAGTGTGCTCACAAAGTGTGGCCCCAGACCCAGGGCTTTAGCACCACCTGGGAACTGGTTGGAAATGCTGGTTCTCAGGCACTGCCTCAGACCCCCTGAGTCAGGAACTCTGGGGATGGGCCCAGGCATCTCTGTTGTAACAAGCTGTTCTGGTTATTCTGCTGTGCGCTGAAGTTTGAGGGCCACTGGCTTGGAGTTAAGGGTATGATTCTCGAGTCAGCCTGCCTGGATACAAATCCAGCTCTGTTCTTGGATAAAGCCTCTCGCTAGGTCTTAGTTTTTTGTCTATTCCAAAGAATGGTTTTGAGGGGTGAATAAGTTAATGTTTATGAAGAACTAAAGGCTCGGTCAATGTTACTTCAATATAATCATTTAAAGCACAGTTTATGAAGACCCTGTGATTATTTAGCCCACATCATCCCCCCGGTGAGAATCTCCAGTGACTCTGTCCACATGGACAGAGTTTAATTTACAAGCCCTCTTTGAGAATATGATTACAGACTCTCTCCCTAGAAAAAAGCACCTGTACACACACGTACACACACACGTACGCACACACACACACACACACACACACACACACACACACACACACACTGTCTTACAATTTCAGGTAGCTCATGCGCCCCAGCCAGATTAGTTTTATATTCTCCAAATCCACCCTGTTGGTTCTGAGCTTTCTACCCATGCGCATGCCATGCTCTTGCTCTCACCTCTCCCAGGAGAGCCTGTGCATCACCACAGACTGAATACCAGACTTTGCCTTCCCATGGCAACAACATTTCTAAATTCAGAAGTGGCACATGTAGCCTGAAAGTTCGAATGACCTTAATTAAGCGGTAGATTGCAGTATTGAAACTGAGGATCTGATGGTGGATCTAGGAACGCGGCCTCTGTCTTTTGTAGGCGTATCACTGGCTCACATTAAGACCAACGACTCTTTATGCTTCTAGAGAAAGCGCTTCCACTTCCTGAACACCACTCCCCCTACCTAGTACCCCACTACCATGCCTTCCGTTCTTTGCATTCTGCCAACAGCACACCCTGAGTCAGGGACTTGGGTGTGGACATTTTACACGGGCGGAGATCCCAAAAAGTCCAGTTCCAAAACACTCTCCCACCAGGGACCCTCTGAGAGGCCATGTGGGACGCAGCTCATAATTCTCCCACCTGCGGACAGGTGCACATCCAGCCTCCCATATTCCCTTGAGACTGGGTGGAGACCTGTTCACCCAGGGTGGACATGAAATCCACACAGCCAGGTTAGCATGGAGGCTGCCAGAGAGATCTCTCAGTGGAGAACAAAAGAGGCCCAGGTCTGAGGTGGGAAACTATCAGTGGGCAGAAACAGGCCCCCAAGGCTACTGGCAACTCATACAGGCCCAGGGATACTGGCAGGGCGGTCACCAGCATCAGCTACAGTGGCCTTCTATAAATATGTCAGCCACATCCCTGCTCAGGGCTCCACGAAGATAGCCTTGGACATAGAGATCCTCGGGTCGCAGACGTGGAGTCCCACCTGACCTGATAATATCCCCTAGGTAAAGTCCTTTATTTGGCCCAAACTCTCATTTTCTCATCTGTAAAACGAGGGCATTAAAAATATGTCTCATATTTTTATATGTGAATCATTATTATGTAGCTCAAATGAATCTGTCTTCCAGAGACTGTGGGTGGCTTGCCTCAAGAAATACACTTCAGGGTTGTCTGCATGATTCACTTGCAGGTTTAAAATGTCATGTCTCCACCACAGTTAAGTGGCTGAAGCTTCGTGTTTATTCTGAGGTGGTTTGAAAATTGTCTTTTGATGTTAATCGTTGCAGGGCATCGATAAAAAGGAGGCAGGACCAATGGAATAGGGCTGGCTGGACCGGTGTTGCCTCTGCCTACCTGGCAGAGTCCTATTCTTCCCACTAGGTGGCGATGGTGCTGCACTTCCAGAGACTTCAGAACCCTGACCCTACCCATTCTTCCTTCTGTTCAGTTTACTTGGGCAGCTCTCGTGTGCGTGCGTGCGTGCGTGCATGCGTGTGTTTGTGTGTGTGGTGTGTTTACATATATATAAATGTATATTTTTTACCTGTGTTGGGACAGAAAGCTTGCTCCTTGTTCCCATCTATGAGACTCTAAGACAGTCAAGCAATGAGCTAAGAAGGAGTAGGAACCTGTGGCTTCAAAGATGAGAAAGGTCACTGGACGATGTAGTGCAAATGTTTGGTAAACAGATGTTTGCCCTGCAATGCAGATAAGCCTTTCCTTCTGATATGAAAATATCATTATCTCTGGTAATAGCTCTGTTCTGGTACAGACCCCCATAACAGTTATTTCAGGCAGCTAAAGGAGAGGCAAAAGGTTTTCCTGAGTCTGCTGGGTCTTAATTGCCTTCACATCAAAATAATTCATATGCCAAAGTAGCACATTTTGGGACGTCATAGTCTGCTCCCCCCTCAACTGTTTGCGTACTATTTAATTATATAAATAAATGCATATGGTGTAAAAAGATGGAAACAGTCTTCACCTTGACCACAACCATTTGTCCCTGGCATCTGCCCCCAAATGACCACAGTTCTGTTTGCCCATTCATATGTATGTGTGACCTATCTATAGTACATTTAGAGATACAGTTCTTTAAATGTATCTGTTTCAGCAAAATCGGTGCCTTACTCTCCTTAGTTCTGTTTTTTTCTCTTGGCACTAAGTGATAGAGGTGTCAGCCTCACATATCTGTACATAGTAGAGGAAAATTGTAGCACTGTGGTCCAGAAAGGGCAGGGGGTGGTGTGGCATTGGGAACAGTCCACCTAGGGTGCAGGCACTAAGGGTGCATTGCCTGTGGAGAATTTTAAAGCAATAACAAATCCAATAAAAGTCAGTCTTTTAAATATCACCTTGCACCATGCATGGGAAATTCTAACCATTTCTGTTGATATAAGACTTTGCTGCTGGGGCAAGCTGCCATCTAACCCCCTCTCTTCACCACTGATCAGGGTGGGGAGACATGAACAATCAATAGGTCTCATCATGGGGGAGATTTAAGATTTTCTTTAACATTTGATGTCCAAAACAATACCACAGAGAATATCAATGTGCAAACCTCTTTGTACAAATAGAAGTGCTGACTTCAAGTCAGAGCTTTCATTTTAATGAGTACTTGCCAGGTTAAGGCCCCAGAACTGCATAGCAATTACATGGCCAGAATGCTGTACATGTTTTCTCATATTGTCAACAATACTTAGTGTTTTCAGTCTGTTAAATCATTGCCAGCTTTATATGAGGGGAAAAATACTTCTTTTTAGTTAACATTTTCATAGTAACTATGACCATGAGCTTCCCCTCCGCTCCCAATGTTTAAAGCTACTTGCATTCCTTTTCCGTGAAAGGCATATTTATACGTTTCTTCTGTTATTTTACTGTAGTAATTGTCCTTTGATCATGCATGGACAATTCTAACCATTCCGTTGAATATGATTTTCTGATTATATTATAAATTTTGTTTGATAGTTACATACTGAAAATATTATATAATGTAAAATATTACATTATCTGTATTTTTTATAGATAAAAATTTATTTAGCTATATTTAACTTATTAAATTAAAAATTTATTTAACTATATTTTACATGAAAAAATTTTGTTTCTAGTACTTTATCAATTACTTTTTAGTAATAATTTATCAATTATTTCCTTTATTGTTTTAATCTTTAATCTTGTTAAGACTTTAATCCTTAAAAGGCTTTAAACCCCCAAAATTATATTGCATATTTTCCTCCTTTTCTTCTAATGCATTGTAATTTCGCATTTTATACTTACCCCTCTATCTGTACTTTACTTTTTTGGAAGTATACTAGGTAAGATCTTGCCTCATTTTTTTAAATTAGACATTTGTCATCAAATCATTATTAACTAACTCATTCTTTACCTGCTGGCTTCTGATGCCCCCTTTAATAAATATTTACTTTCTTTTATTTGTATAATTTTATTCCATTGATGCAGATATCCCATTCATGTAAAAATTTGATCTTATTTTAATTATTATAACTTTATGATGTATTTTGATATCTAGTAGATGATCTTCTCTTCACTGTTGTTTTTGTTGATATTTTGTAAAAGTATTTTGACTTTTTCTGAATCCTTTACTCATAAATTTTTTTAAAACTGCTCATCAAGTTGCAAAATAAAGCCTCTCTTAAATTTTTGATTGGATTATACCAGACATATTTATCTATTTTGAAAAAATTTTTATCTTTATAACATTGAAACTTCCCATCCAAATATGTCATGCTTGTTTCCTCTTATTTGTTTTCAATAAAGCTTTATAACTTTTTAAACAATTCTTATAATTTCTTAGTGAAATAATTTTTAAATGTTATATATTTAATTGATATTGTGAGCAGGATTTTTTTTATTTAAACGTTTTTTTATTTTCTTAGATTGTTGTTCATTTTTTTTTAATTGTTATTTATGTCTTTTACATTTTGTATTCCCCTTGGGCAGCCCACCACCAATTCACCGGTGATCCATCTCCATGGTCCCCTGTATTCTCCTCTCTTCCATTTTGTGCCCTTATCCCCCC
>PVIJ01017574.1:0-28975 GCA_004024925.1 Scalopus aquaticus | reverse complement strand
TCCCCCCCCCCCCCCCCCCCCCCCCCCCCCCCCCCCACTGATTGCCTCTCTCCCACCCGGCCTCCCTATAGTCCTGTTATAAGTGAAACCATTCGATATTTTTCTCTTTCTTTCTGGCTTATTTCACTGAGTATGATCCCCTCTAATTCCATCCATGTCTCTGCAAATTACATGTGTTTATCTTCTTTCCATGCTGAATAGTATTCCATTGTGTATATGTACCACATCTTCTTGATCCAATCATCTATTTTTGGACATCTGGGTTGCTTCCATACCTTTGCTATTGTAAACACAACTCAACAAAAACAAAGCCAATAACCCAGTCAAAAAATGGGCAGAAGAGCTCAAAAGGCACTTCTCCAAAGAAGAAAAGCAAATGGCCAACAGATACATGAAAAAATACTCAACATCACTTATAATCAAGGAAATGCAAATCAAAACCACTATGAGATAACACCTCACACCTGTGAGGATGGCACACATTAAAAATACAGGCAAAACAAATGCTGGAAAAGATGTGGAGAGAAAGGAACTCTTCTACACTGCTGGTGGGAATGTGAACTGGTCCAACCACTATGGAAAGCTGTATGGCAATTCCTCAAACTACTAAACATGGAGCTTCCATACGACCCAGCAATGCCACTTTTGGGAATTTACCCAAAGGACACAAAAACTCTAATCTGAAAGGATACATGCACCCATATGTTCATTGTGGCACTGATTCTCTAATTCTACTGTGTTCAAAGAGATAGAGTGATACTTATCTTCTGAAATTTGTTGAAACTTGTTTAATGGTTCTGCATGTGTCAATTCTGGTAAATCTTCCATATGTGCTTGAATATGTATTTGGATTTAGAGCCATGACAAAGTACCCTATATCAAAACTAACCCTCTTCCTGCCAGCACAACTATAAAAGTTAGATAAAACATAAACTGTTTAAAGGCATCCAGTATAAGCAACATTTTAGGGACAACTCCTGAGAAAAGGAAAGGATACACATACACCCTAGAATTTTCTGTGAACATATTTAGAAAGTCCTTTCTGACTAAAAAAGATATTGGAGTTCAAAGAATCTAAAGTAAAAACCGGATACGGGGGAAATTGCAAGCATGATATTAAAAAAAATCTGCACTCAATCTTTCCTTAAGAAGTCTGACAACTGTTAAGCTTTGCATAAACAGGGCAAAACTCCAAGACACCCAGCAGAAAGCAGCAGCTGGGATGCTAATGAGCTAAGCAGATATTGTAGTAACTATGCAGTATTCAGAAAACAAAAGTTGGAATTCAGAATGTAGTGGCCTTGGCAAACACCCGAAGTCTTCAGTTGAGACCCCAAAAGGAATGAAGATAAAACTAAAATACATCAACTTTAATAAAACCTCAAACCAAATGTTGAAAGGATTAAGGTGATCTGCTTTCCAGAAGAAAAAGTAATCCTTTTTAGGAGTCCCTTCAATTTTTAATAAGCCATGTTAAACATACAGTTACATATGATGAGTCAAGCTAAAAACAACAGGGTCAAATAACTAAAAACTCCCCCAAAGTACTATGAAGTCCACAAACAGTTCAGATATTTATACTTTACATAGACTTTAAAAGTAAAATAGGTATTTTTATGGATTAAAAACAGAGAACAGAAGATTACAGACTAGAAGACATATCAGTAAAAAGTTTCTGGACTGAAGCATTAAAAAAAAAAACAGTTTCTTAGACAAATCACTTATGTTACATTCATTCAGGTATTTTTATCTGTATTGACTTTTTGTCTAAATGGACTATCGATTAAGACGGTTACTTTAAAATTTCATAGTATGATTGCAGATTTTTCAATTATTTCCTTTTAGTTTTGTCAAATTTTGCTTTATTATGTTTTAAAGACATCGTGTGTACAGATAAATATACAATTATTTTATCTGTTAAAATAACCCTTCAATAATTAAAAAAAATCTATTTTTAAGCCCTTTGTTTTCAACATTGTACTCCCACCTGCCAATGTACATGTATCTCTCGGGCTAGATACCTTCTTTTTTTACCTTTTCTACAGAATATACCTTAAATATTCTGCTGCATGAGAGAGACAGAATCCTCATACTATTTAGAGTTGAGAAGGAGAAAAAATTTAAGATGCTTCTTAACACATATAAATACTACTTTGACCTTCACTTTCAGATACCTGCTCCCACCAATTTCCAACTCTCAGAAGTTCCATGGGGCAAACAGGATTGCTTTAAAGTTTTATCCATTCTGAACTAGGTTTCAGCTCAGTTCATGGAAATGTCACCTGTGGTCTTTCTACTTTCTACCATCCAAATTTTGTTCTTATCATCTATCTTCTACAATGTTTTCCTTAAGTCCTATTTCTAAATCCTTTAACATAATTTTAGTTGAGAGAAAAAGAATTACAAAGGACCTTATAAATGAACTGACAAAAGAAATCACTCTCTTAAAACAGTGCAAATCTGAGACAAGCACGATTCCCATAAACTTTCACATAGGGCTGAAAAGTAGTTATCTTCAGTTTTTAAGATTATTTTATCATTTTTAACTAAGGCAAATTAACATCACACAGATGATGCAAATGAAAAAATACACAATGCTATCAGCAACCATTGCAGGTAAAATAAGTATCTCCCTATGTATCCACCTGTCTGCTACATAGAAATACTGAGTCAAAGTCACTTGCCATTTTTGCGGGAAGACTTCTGTACTGTCAATGGTGGGCAAGACTGGGAAGGTGCTACATCTGAAGAAGCAATCGAGCCTGTATGATGAGCCTTTACCTTGTCAGCCCAACTGACACCCGTGGGAGCCAATCGGGGCGTAGTCACTGTGCCAGGTGAACCCCTACAGATAAAATGACTATATTAATAAGTCAAATATAAAAGTTAAAATTTAAACATGATACCACATTCTAAAACTAAATAAATTATATATGTGTTTATCCACCTATAAAGAGCAACATATTATCATAGCAATTTAAGGCAAGTATATTCATAAATTTATCATGGCCTAATACTTCATTATATATATATTGCTGGGCACAAGGATAATACAGAAACTCTCATACACTTTAAAAAAATTACAGTTAAATAGGGAATCTTAGAAAATATGCACATATACCTTAGACTTTTTATTTTCATTTAAAATTGTTTTAATTACGTATTAAAGTGTGCATTAAGTTGCCAGCCTAGTAATAAAGGCACTATTAAAACAGGTTTATTCTTTGTTTACATTTATAACATGAACCACAACATAATGTCTCACTGACAATGTCCAATTTTGGGTTCTTTAAAATAGACTGAGAATTTAGAGACACCTATTAAACAATGTAAGTTTCTGATCCTACTCAATTAGTAATATTTTCCCCACTCTTTTATAGTTTAAATAACTACTCCTCATTCAACAACTTTAAAAGTTCACCTTCATCAAAGCTTTCCAAATACTTACTTTTATCAAAACTGTCCAAAAATTTGATTAAAACAGAATCAATAAACTCGTTTTGCACTCATAGTTCACTAGTATACGATTTAAATTATGAGTTAAAATAATGGAGATGACTTGAATAAAAGTTTGGTAACTAAATATTTGAGTGAGGATTTAACAAATGAGCATAAATGAACAGATACAGTAAGGTAGCCTATGAGCTATATTTTCAGCAGACTAAAAGAAAGTATGTTTTACAATAACAAATAGTCAATTAATCATAATGATATGATTATATGCAGATTAGTAAATGCTTCCAAAATAAAAATAAACCATGCACTATAGCATACTCAAAACCACAGACCAAAGAAACATATTATTAGGGAACGTCCTTAAAACACATAAAATGGTGCTTGAATATACACACACTTAGGTTTGTTTTCTTATATATACTCCCTCCTCCTGTGATGTTTGATTATTATAAGGATCCAAAGTCAATCAATCTTCCCCAAAGTTTGGACACTACATAGTGACTAAGGGAACAATACATCAAGAAGACATAGCACTCATGAAAATATATGCAGCAAACAAATAGCATCAGAATATATAAGGCAATTGCTTTCAAATCTAAAAACAGACATTGGGAAAAACATTCACCAATGGGCAGGTCAACTAGACAGAAAATAAAAAAGGACACAACAGCATTAAAGAAATAGATGACAGCAGCTTAATATATATATTTATAGGGCACTGCATCCAAAAAATGCTGAACATATTCTCTTTAAGAACACATGGGAGATTTATAAAGATCAACCACATGCTGTGTCACAAGACAAGTATCAACCAATTCATGAAGATCTTCTCCGATCATAATGATAAACAAGGTATCAACTACAAAAAGGAAGCAGGAAAAACCTCTAATACATGAATTCTGATCAACACACTACTGAAATAACACTGAGTTAACAAGGAAATCAAAGAGATCAAAAAATACCTTGAGACAAATGACAATAAAACACAACTTTACAGAATTTATAGGACACAGCAATACCAATACTAAGAAGGATGTACACAGCAACACAGGTGCACATCAAGAAACAAGAAAGAACTCAAATAATCTTATCTCTTACCTCAAGGAACTAGAAAAAGAACAAACAAAACCAAAATCCAGCAAAAGAAAGGAAAAACTAAAAATTAGAGCAGAAATAAATTTTTATAAATCAAAAATGTCAATAAACCAAGAGCTGATTCTTAGAAAAATTAGCAAAATAGGGCCTCCCTGGTGGCACAACAGGTTAAGCGAAGCACTGTGAAGCTATTGGCAGCCACTGTACCACAAGTTCAATAGCCAGCCAGGGAGATTCCCACATGGTGCAGGGACCTCTCCTGCCTCGCCCTCTGCTTCCCTCAGCAATGTACTTCAGTTGATCTGCCTGCTGTGCTCCCCACTCTGTCTCTGGTGAATCCTCTCACCACCCCACACCTTTGGCCTACACCCTAGCTTGTATGCATAAATAAATAAATCTCGGGGGAAAAAAATTAACAAACAAACCTCTTGGTAGGCTCATTAAAAGAAAAGAGTTTAGAAACACAGCAATAGAATTAGAACTGAAAAGTTACAACAGAAATGGCAAAAAGAGAGGATAATAAGAGATTACTATGAACATCTATATGCTAATAAGAGGAGATGGACAAATCTTTGGAATGATAAAATCATCTGAGACTGAATAGGGAAGAAACAGAAAACCTGAATAGATCAATTGCAAGTAAGAAAACTGAAACAGTGATAAAAACGCCCCCCAAAAATAAAAAGCCAGGACCAGATGCCTTCACAATTGAGTTCTACCAAGCTTTCAAAGAGGAGTTAACATCTATCCTGCTCAAACTCTTTCAAACAATCAAGAGAGAAGATGTCTAAACACATTTTATCAGGCCAACATTATGCTAATACTGAAAGATAACAAACACTACACAGAAAAAGAAAACTACAGAACAGTTTATCTAATGAACACAGGTGGAAAAAATCCTCAAAAATAATCTAGCAAATCAAATCCAACAATGCAATGAAAGAATCATACACTATGACCAAATGTGATTCATAACAGGAATACACGGATGGTTCAATATCTGAAAACTCAATGAAAATTCACCACATCAATGAAAGAAAACATAAAAAACATATGATCACACCAACCAGTGCTGAGAAAGATTTTGGTAAGATTTAACATTCATTTATGAAGAAAACCCCCCCAAACCTGAGGAAATTGGAATACTTCTCAACACTTTGTGGTCTGCTCACATATTAGTACATGCTTTTGTCAACAGTATCAGGTGGCCACTCACGTATTAATACGTGTTCATCTAGTCTCCGGTTTTTCACGCCACGGTGGATTTATTTGGAACTATTAGGAGCTATTTCTTTGATCGTACTCAGTCTAGAAGCTTTATACATTGTTTTGGTGAAAGTGTAAGATGTTTTATGAGAGATAGTACAGTTTTTTTTTTTTTTTTTAATATCCAGTAGTTCAGGAGTTGTGTGTGTTTTATCGAATGCATATACCATTCATGTGGTGGCACAGAAAATGGCCGGCCCCAAGGGCTGGTAAATTTAAAGGGCACCAGCACACAAAGTGTCAAAATAATAAGGATCATAAATGGCAATCCAGCAAAAATCATTCTCATTGATGAAAATTGAAAGCTTTTCCACTAAGACAAGTATGTCCTCTTTCACCACTACTATCAACATACTATTGGAAGCCCTAGATAAACTAGGAAAAAAAGATATAAAATTAGTAAACCAAATAGGAAAAAAGAAATAAAACTATCATTATTTGCAGAAGACATTGTATTGAGAATCCTAAGGACTCCACTGAAAAACCAACTGACACAAAAAATCAATTCATAAAAGTGGCAATTTAGAAAATCGATACACAAAAATCAGTTTTCTTCTTGTATGTAAACAATGAACTAGAAGAGGAAGAAATTAAGAAAATAATCACATTTACAATATAACAAAATAAATACCTAGGGAAAAACTTAACAAAGAAGAAGAACCTATGCAAACAAATAATTATGAGACATTGTTAAAAGAAATAAAGGACACAAATGGAAAGCTATCCTACACTCATGGATTGGAAGAGTCAACATTGCTAAAATGACCATCCTACCCAAAAGCAATATACAAATTCAATGTAATACCATTTTGGCATTCTTCAAAAAATGGAATAAACAATACTGAAAATTCACATGCAACCCACAAAAGACCCCAAAATAATCCTGGGGAAAAAAAAGAGGAATAATGGCAGATTTATACTTCCAGACTTCAGACTCTACTACAAAGCTATAATAATCAAAACAGTATGACACTAGAACAAAAGCCAAAGAACAAACCAATGAAAGAATTGAGAACCCAGAAATAAACCCACATCTGTCATAATTAATCTACAGCAAAGGAGTCAAGAATGTATACTGGAGCAAGGAAAGCCTCATAAATGAGTGGTGTTGGGAAAATTTGGCAGCTGAATGCACAGGAATGAAGCAAGACCAGTATTTTACAGCATACGAAGAAATCAATTTAATATGGATTAAAGATTTGGATGTAAGACTGGAAACTATAAAATACATAGAAAACAGCATAGGCAAAATACTCTTTGACATAGGTTTCAGAGATAGCTTTGTGGATTCATTTCCAATAGCAAAGAGGAGAAAGGAGAATATAAATAATTTGTGCTATATCTAACTAAAGTTTCTGCACAATTAATGAAACCACCCCTAAAATAAAAAGACACCCTATTGAATGGGAGAAATTATTTGCACACCATACATCTGACAAGGAGCTGATATCAAAAATCTACAAATAACTCAATACAACTTAACAAAAAGAAAACAATAACCCAATTAAAAAAAATGGCCAGGAGAGCTATATAGGCACTGCTCCAAAGAAGACATAGAGATAGCCAAAATGCACATGAAAAAAAAAAATGTTCAGCATCACTTATTGTCAGGAAAACGCAAATCAAAACCACAATGAGGTACCATCTCATCTATGAGAATAGTCCATATTAAAAAGGCCAGAAACAACATATGTTGGGGAAGACGTGTAGAACTACTATACACTTTTGGTAGGAAAGAAGGCTGGTTCAGCCCCTCTGGAAAACAGTATGGAAACAATTTCTCAGTATATTAAAAATATTTCTGCTATATGATCCAGCAATCCCACCCAAAAGAATACAAAAATAATTTGAAGGGAAATATGTGCTCTAATGTTCACTGCAGCACTATTTGTAATAGTGTCATAATAGTGCTGTAAGACATGGAAACCTAAGCATTCAAACAAAGATGAGCGGATCAAGAAGACATGGTATATACACACAATGACATCCTTCTCAGAAATCAAAAAACATAAACTCATACCATTTGCAGCAACGTCGATGGAGTTGGAAGGGATTGTACTAAACAAAATAAGCCAGAAGGAGAGAGATAAATACTGAATGGTGTCATTTATATGTGAAATGCAGACAGACTAAACAAAGGGTCAGATAAAGCTGAACTTAGAACTACCTCTATAGAACTGAGACTACCAGAGAAAGCAGAGGGGCAAGAGCATGAAGGGGAGGAAGCACAAAGTACTATAGTGGTGGAATACGGGTGTCTTAGTGGCAAGTACAATATGGTAAGGAGGAAAAGGGAGAGGAGTATCTTATACTTCTAATGCACAAATTATGTAAATCAAAGTTTACGCAAAAAAAAAAAGATACTTCAAGTCTTATAAACTATTAACTGAAAAAAATAAACGAAATAATTCTTCACCACTAAACTGGACTCACAAGAAATTCTAAGGAACTCAAATGCACAAAAATCTATTGTATTCCTACATGCAATCTTAATCACAGCCACATCTAGAAGAATTTTTTGGAATTCATTTACAAAGAAGTAAATGATCTATAGAATAAAGATATGTCACTGTTTAAAAATATAGAACAAAACATAAAGAAATGGAAAGATATCCCAAGTTCACAGCTGGGGAGAATAAATATCATCCAAATGATCCATCCTACCAAAATATTCAAAGCACTCACCATCAAAATTACAACGATATTTGGCTCACACAGCAGGTTAAGCCAGGAAGACTTCAGTCTGGATTCGCTATATCACACTGCCTCCCTCTGATTCTAACAGTAAGTTAGGAAGATGCATCTGAGAAAATATTCACCTCTCTCCTTGGCTAATAAGGAAGGTGAAACACAAGAGGAAACAAAATAGTGACTAAAACTGAATTGAGACAAGCGTAGGTCTTTTAACTTCTTATTAGCTGTCAAGCTTCTTTTTTGCATAGGTAGTTAGTTAGTTTCTTGACACATACAAAACACTGATTGGTTTCACTATGGAAGGGCTATTACTCTCTGACCTATTGTCCAATGCTGGGACACAGGAATGCCATCTGTCCTATATTAACTGATCAGGATATAAATATGATTTCTCAACCACAAAAGAGAAATGACTGTTGTTTTCAGACTCAGAATCTGTACATCAAAAAAAAAACCTGTACATCAAAATAAATACAATATTTGCCTCTCAAAAAAAAAAAAGAAAAAAAATTCTAATGATTTTTCAAGAAATAGAACAAAAAAAGCCTAAAATTTATATGGAATCACAAGAGATCCTGAATAGTAAAACAATCTTGAAAGAGGGAAGAAAAACAGAGGCATCATATTATCCAATTTTAAAATATAAAGTAACAACAATTAAACCAGTAGTAGTATTGGAATAAAAATAGATGTAGTAAGGATCAATGAAACAGACTCAAGAGTCCAGAAATAAATCCACACTTATAAATCAACATCTAATTTATGATTAAGAAACTAGGAGCATACAAGTGAGAAAAAAAGGTTCTTCACAAATGATGTTGGGAAAACTGGACAATCACATGTAAAATAATGAAAATGGATCACTTTCTACCTCCACACAGAAAAATAAATCAAAGGGGATTAAAGACTTGGATGTAAGCCATGAAAACATAAACACATAGAAGAAAACATATTTAATATGTTCTGTGGCATCAATGATAGAGATGTCTCTGGAGACTGGACCCTGATGGCAAAGAAAATAAAAGCAAAACAAACAATCGGGAGTACACAAAATTAAAAAGTTTCAGCACAGCAAAAGAAAGTATCAGAAGATTAAAAAAACAGCCTACTGGATGGGAAAGAATAAAGGACTAATACTCAATAAGGGCTTAATATCAAAGGTATATAAAGAACACATCTAATATACCAACAAAATAATAAACAGCCCATTAAAAGAAATGGGCAAAAGATCTAACAGACAATTTTCAAAAGAGGATATATAGATGGCCAACAAAGATATGAAAAAATGTTCATGATTATTTCTAATTAAATAAATGCAAATCAAAACAATGATGTATCATCTCATGCTACTGTGAACGACTTACAAAAAAGACTGCAAACAACAAGTTCTAGCAAGGATGTGGATAAAGAGGAACCATTACACACGGTTAGTAGGAATGTAAAATGGTGGGACAATATGCAAAGCCGTGTGAACCATCCTCAAAAAATGAAAAATAATACTACCATTTGATCCAGAAAAATCACTTCCAGGTATCTATGTAAAGAATATGAAATTATCAATTCAAAGAGTTACGTGCATCACAATATTTACTGAAGCATTATTTACAATAACTCAGATAGGGAAATAACCTAACTGCCCACCGACAGACAACTGGATAAAGAAAATGTAGTCACGCACACAAGAGATTATTATTCAACCATAAAATTATATTTTGCCATTTACAGAAGAATGTGAGAGGATTATGCAAAGCAAAGAAACAGAAAGAGAAAGCTTGGATGACTTCAAAGTAAGCAGATAAACAGACAAATACAATATAAACAAGTGGACACTGAAAACTATTATGAGGTTACCAGAAGTGAAAAAGGTGGAAGCAAGAGTGGAGGGGGTGTAACGGATAAAAGTTTTTAATTTCAAAAATTAAATGTTTATGGGGTTCAAAAATTTTCAAATAGGGCCTCCCTGATGGCGCAACGGGTTAAGCGCAGTGCTGTGGAGCTGTTGGCGGCTGTGGCATGAGTTCGATGCCCGGTCAGGGTGATTCCCACATGGCGCAGCAGACTTCTCCACCCTCAATCACTGCTCCCCTTAGCAGTGTATTTCGGTTGATCTGCCTGTTCTGCTCCCCACTCTGTCTCTGGTGAACCCTCTCACCGCCCCACACCTCTGGCCTGCACCCCATCTTGGATGCATAAATAAAAATAAATCTTAAAAAAAATTTCAAATAAAAATATGAAAACAACATTTCAACAAATACAGAATATTGATAAGAAGAAAGTAAATGTAAAAAAGGACTATAAAGATGAAAAACAGAGGTTCAAACACCATGGAACATTATAACGAACACCAACATAGGTACAGCTGGATTCCTAGAGAAGAAGAGAGAAAGGAGCCAAAAGAATATCTGAAGATAAACACATGCAATTTGCAGCGACATGGATGGAATTAGAGGGGATCATACTCAGTGAAATAAGCCAGAAAGAAAGAGAAAAATGTCGAATGGTTTCACTTATAACAGGTCTATAGGGAGGCCAGGTGGGAGAGAGACAATCAGTGGGGGGGGGGGGGAGGAAGGGGCCGGAGGGAGGGAAGGGAAAGGGCACAAAATGGAATAGAAAAGAACACAAGGAACCATGGAGATGGATCACGGGTGAATTGGTGGTGGGCTACCCAAAGGGAATGCAAAATGTAAAAGACATAAATAACAATAAAAATATATATTATAAAAAAAAAATATCTGCAGAAATAATGGACAAAAAATCTCAAATTTGATGAAAATCATAAATCTACACATCCCAAAAGTTTTATGAACTTGAAGTAGAATAAAATCCACATTTAAACACATCATAGTAAAAAAAATCGAAAGAGAAAATCTTGAAAGCTACAAGAGAAAAATGAGGCATCTCAAAAAAGGTTGTGTAGTGGGATTAACAGCTGATTTCTTATCAAAAAACACTGAAGTGAGAAGCCAGAATGAGGACATTCAAAATGCTAAAATAAGAAAGATTTTTGAGCAAGAATTCTTTTGCACAGCAAAACTATCCTTCAAAAACTGAAGGACAAATTAAAATATTCTCAGGTAAACAAAAACTAAGAAAAAAATATCACTAATAAACCTTACCATCAAAACATATTAAATAAAGTGAGTCCTTCAGGCCAAAATGATAGGACACTAGAGAATGACCTGAATCCATTTGAGGAAATAAACAAAACCAGGTAAATAAAAAGACAACATAAATGTACATTTTTCTTTATAACCCCTTTCTTCTATCTGATTTAAAAGACAACTGCATAAAACAATAATTATAAAACTATACTGATAGGATCATAATGTATAAGGATATAATTTACATGACAAGAACATAGTTTATTGTGTGTGTGTACATTTACATCTTTTGTTGTGAAAGTGCCAGTTCATGTTATGAATCATTTACTATTCTACTGGTTTATGGGTTTTATTCTCTGGAACACTAATTATGTTAGAATATATTATACTGCCTAAACTTTACTCTTTCGGATTTTTTCCCTTACTTTTTGTTCAAATAATTTAAAATACATATACAAACATATACATGGATATTTTTATAGTGAAGTATCAGTTTGATAATACTATATTACTTAGTAGTGATGTCATCTCACCCAAAATTTAAGCTTCTTCGAGCATTTGATGTTACACTTATTCTGTCTGTTGATGGACTTGGAATCACATGACGTCCTGGAGACATCTTCTTTACTTCCCATGCCAATGACGTTGGTCTGCCAATTCAAGACATAAAGTAAGTTAAAAGAGAAATAGAGCAAGGGAAAACTTAATCATTTCTCCTAGTTATTAGTAGATGAAAACACAATAATCAAGTCGCAATTTTTCCCTAGACTGCTGTTTATCAGCATATTGTCATATTACAAATATGAAATCACAAATGATCAGAGTCCAGGTTTTTTCATCTACCACAGCATAGAAATATAACCCCCACGTGTAAAAAAGGGGTTGTATATATACATGATATACTATTTGCATTTTATAAGCCTCTACACATCCAACCAAAAACACATTACATAAATCAACGGGACTAATGCAGGCTACTTGTGTCTAAGAGAACTGAGTATTTTAAACAAGGATCAAGACAGGAAGACAACAGTGGGGGTTAAATGAAGAATACAAGGAAAAATGTGGTCTTCCTTCTCTCTTAATATCCCTGGAGAGTGGGAGCATAAACATTTCATTACTCTTTGTTTGGAAAGCTAGCTACTCATATTTTTTCACACATCAATCGACAGGATGCAAAAATCTCTGCTGAAATGTCTTCTCTGGAAACAGTGGTATATACCTGTACCCTCAGTCAAGCCTCCATAATGCTCCAGAGTTTCCTTGGCTTTTACTCTCCATTCAATCTAATAATTGGGGTTTTTATCTTTCATTGAAAAGTGCTATTTATTGCTATAAAATACAATTCAGATGAAAGATTAAAGTCTCAAGTTCTTTATAATTTATTGACAGATTACCTTTCAATAAAGTTGTAACATATTCTTCCACCGGATGAAGAGGCTCCATTTGCCTTCAACTAAGTTATCTTGTTTTAAAATTTTCACCAGCAAAACAGTCTTGTTTTCACTTATTAAATTATATTGATTGTTATTATTCCTTATGTTGAACTTTATCAGTCATTTGAATTTCTTCTTTTGGGATTTACATGTTGCTATTCTTTGTCCATTTTTTTCCAAAGGAGATCTGTATCATTTTCTAATAAATTTGAAATTGTTTACTGCTACTATTAGTATTACTACTGCTATCGTCACAAATTCTTTGGCATAAATAATGTACTTATTTCATTAAAAAATAATTTTTGTAGAAAGGCCTATTTTCTTCCTATTAAATCAAGCTTATTGATATTTTCCTTTGTTGTTTGTCTTTAAGATCTTTTTCTACCCTAAACATGCACAATTTCAGTTTTTATATTTAATCTCAAAACTAGGGGTAATTAATTTTGATGCCTGATTTGAAGAATGTAAGACAGAGAATTTTAAGGTAGCTTTCCGTATCTAGGAGTTGGTCAAGAGACAAAAAGGGAGAAAGCTGTTAACTAGGTTAAAACATGCCCCAGGTAAATTTTTGAACCATGGTGCCAGGATAAGGGTAGCTGTTAGTTTAGACTTGGGCTCAGAATCTTTCTCAATATAATCTTCAATACAGTCATCACAAGTTGACTGGAGTTTGCAAACAAAGAAAAGAATCTAGTTAGCTTTTTTTATGCATTGGTGGTTATACCACAAACCCTTCCAGGATACAAGAAACAGAAAATCAAGTTAAATAAACAAAGAAAAAGAAAATAAAGATTGATTGTAAAGATAAAAGTTGTTCAAGATCAAGGACATCCAAGGTAAGGATAAAACTATTTGAGACTTGGGAGAGACAGGCTTTAAAGTAACTTTTAACACCTCTCAAAAACTAATGATTTCTCTCATTTCTGATTGTCCTTATACATCTTTCTCATTTCTTTCCTCTACTTATCTTTACAACGGCAGCAGAGCCACCAGTCCCAGATCAGCAAAATGATCTCTTAATTAGGTTTAACCCAGCAAAGGCATGCAATTCCCACAACACCACCCTGCACCACCCTGTTCACCCTACTGCCATCCCTATGCCCCCAAACTCAATACCAGATCCAATCACCAATTACACTGGTCAACACTGAGATCGTTGCTGACTTAAAAAGGCCCTAATCTGTAGTATCTTGGTGTGCTGAACATGAATATAACCCTGAAAACTTTTTATTAGCTCTCGTTTTGAAGATATTTCATACAATACATTTTATGTTTCACCGTGTAAACTGATCCTGCAGGACTGCAACAATATCCTAAATCAGCCTAGAATGATGTAATATTGCATCTCATTGCATAATACCATCATGCACACATCATCCAGAGTTAATTACATCATTTTCTGATGCAGTGCAATACTACTGCCAGGCAGCTGCTGAAGTAAGCTGACATCAGCAGTGCACTATATAAAGCCCTGTCGGAAAGGCTGAGCATTGAAAATATTTCAGACTTTGTGAGAGAGTTTAAGCTACTGTTGCATAGAATTGTTATTATTTTATCCATTTAGGCACAATACAGAACAGTCATGCCTCGAAAGTGCATTAATAGCGTGCACAATTTCTGCTCTATTTGTGGGGAAGTGACATTTGCCAACCAGAAGAAAAGTATCACTTCTCAAGTGAAGAAGGCCTATCATCTTCACTTCGGATGCAAGGTTGGTGACCAAGACAAGCCTTAGGCCCCACATATATGCTGTGCTACATGTACAACACAGCTTTCACAGTGGTGAAATGGCAAAAGACCATCAATGCTGTTTGCAGTCCCCATGGTGTGGAGAGAGCCAAGCAACCACATAAAAGATAGTTATTCCTGCTTGGTTCCTCCTCTTTCTGGTAGAATAATGAAGCAAAGGAAGTCGAGAATAGTCTACCTAAACATTCCGTCTGCACTGAGATCAGTTCCACATGGTGAGGGACTTCCTATTCCAGAACCTCCAGCAGAATAGTCTCTTGATTCATCTGATGAGGACAAGGGTGAGCCCACCTGATCTTCTCCTGTTCCATCAGCATGCAGTGATCCAGATTGTCACTGTGGTCCATCATCAACCCCACACAGACTAACACAGGAAGAATTAAAGGACCTGGTTCGTGATTTGGACTTATTCAAGAACAAGGCAGAATTGCTAGGATCAAGATGCCAATAACGGAAACTTCTAGAAGAAGTTGTCACAATTACTTTATATCGAAACTGCCACCAGCACTTGGAGCCTTTCTTCAGAAAGGAAAGTACTCTGGTATTCTGTTCCGATATTGAGGGCCTCGTGAATGCCTTAGAAATCACTCATGACCCACAAGAATGGAGACTATTTAGAGACTCTGAAACTGAGTCTTAAGGCTGTGCTTCTGCACAGTGGAAACCATCTTCCATCTAGTCTATTCCTGAACAGCTGTACAAGAGACAAGCGAAGAAATCTAAGAAGCAGTCTAGGACTTGTTTTTTTTTACAGGTATTAACTGTAGGCCTATTACTATTGGCGTGCGTTTTGTGACGTAAACATCAATTTATTGCAGATTACAAAAAAAAAAAACTAGAGCCAAAATTAGAATTTGACTGTCATATTCGTGTTGAGCACATACAAATTGATAGGAAATAACTAATTTTATTTCAGTAACATGACTTTTGTAAAAATTTGTTGACCAGTGTTATCAGGGTAAGGGTAAACTGCTTGGTACAAAGAAAAGACAACTAGGATTGACCCACTCAAGGATGATGAGGAAAACAGTATCAAAAACATTTAAACAAAAATTTTCATTGTCAGAAAAAGAAATGCTAAAAGGGACAGAGTATCATGGTTTCCCTGGATTTGATTTCCTAGAGACCAAAAGGTTTTCTGGATTTGTCTCTTGGAATTCATTCACTTCTTGATGTCCCCATGGCGGTGACACATTGGGAGGGGACATAAGATTTGTCTAGATGGCTCCACCTAGTGAGATGGAACCAAAGTTAGATCCTAGAGAAAGTGGCAGTCCAAGTTAAAAAAAAAAAAAAAAGGCCAGTTTACTTTAGGTAAAATAGGCATTATCGTAGCTCTATATGACCTGGCTCAGTTCACAAGAGTTCAGGTTTCGCTCTAAAGGAAATAATAAGCCATACTTATTATGTACATACTCAAAACTAAGCCCAGCTATATCTGCAGTATCTCTCAACTGCCCCTACTGTCCCTGCTTTAGTATGAGTAATGCGTACTATAAATGACATTACTGCACCTTAACTTCCCACAGTGCAGCCCAAATATCTTTAAAAAAACAAAGCGGATTATGTTATTTCCTTACTTAAAAACCTTCTAAAACCTTCTATGGCTCAAAATGAAGTCTAAAGTTTTTATCATGTTTCCAGAACCGTACATAGTCTAGTACTCTCTACCTCTCTAAGCTTGCTTTACACTCTCTTCCTCTTGTTCCCTTCACTCCAGTTCTACTAAACTTTAAATTCCTTGACTACACCATGCTCTCTTCAACCTCTAGCATACCACAGACACCATAATCTGTACCTGGAATTAGTATTTTCTTCACTCTTTGACAAGCTAACTCTTAACTTGTTATCTGTCTCGTATATTACCTTCTCAGTGAAGGTTTCCTGGACTCAGCAAATAGTGGTGACTTTTCTTATAATCCGTAAGTACACTGTTTGGTTTTTGATGACATGGCATATTGATAATTACTTTCCAAAGAATGCTCTATACACTTCATGAGGGCAGGGACCATGCCTGTTTTCCTCACCACAACAGTTACAGAGGCTGATGCAGAGCATTCAGATATTGTGTGCTGATTCAAAAAAAAAAAAATGCCCTGCACTTGTAAGGGATCAAAAAAATACTTGCTACAGAATAGAGCAAAAAGTTACAGCTCCCAACTTTATATTTTTACAAAAAGTCAAGTTAAACTGAGGTAAAGGTGGTTTCAATGACTACTTTTTAAACTGCTGGCTGTTATAAATATATAGACAAGAGTTCATTACCTGCTTTGAGCATCTGTCTTCTCTAGCTTTTCCTGAAGTTGAATCCAGTCAATCAGTGCTTTGAAATCTCTTACATAGTTATCCAGCATCATTAGCACCTCCTAGTCCAAAACAAACAGCAAACATTAAATTCTATCCTAAGACTAAAAAGTTTCAGGAGTGAACTTTAGCTTGAAGATTACAGAAATTAATTTTTACATTACACCCCTCGTTAGGGAAGCAGCAAAACCTGATGATGTGGATGTTACTTTTTTATTCTGTTTGGCAAAATATAAAGAAACTAGTGAACCTGAGAATATAAAGACCAAAAAATAGTATTGGTATTCCCTCCCAATCCATCCCCAAATGCTCTTTATTTTAAACTTTTTTATTGTGAAGTTTAATAGAACACAGCACAAAACATAAATGTAGAGATAACTTATTTCAAAGCAAAGACCCTGAAATTCGCAGTCTCTGAAATTTCCCTGGGATCTCTTCCCAATTACTATCCCATCACTGTTACAAAGTAACTACTGTTTTGTAATAGTTTGATTTTGTCTGAATTAAACATTCACATAAGCTCATAAAATATATTTTATTTTGTGGCTTCTTTTGTACATTTGTTTTATTAGGTTCATAAATATTGCAGGGTATAACTGCAACTCATTTTATTATTGTCCAAGGTCACTACTGATCAACATTCAACAGCATGAATATTTATCCAAATTACTATTTATCAATATTTACTGATATTTATACTAATTTTCATATTTATTTGTATATTCAATTGTTCAATATTTGTTCATCCAATTGACCAATACTTATTTTTTAATTGGAATGAAACTAATTTTTTTCCTCAAATTTTGTTGATTTGTCATAAGTTTAAATCTCTATGTAACTTTGGGGGTTCACACCTCTTTATTTGTACACATTTCACTCACCCTCTAGCAAGACTTTCATGTTGATGTCTTCTCTCTTTCCTTCCTCTTTCCCGCCCTCCATCTCCACTATTCCCTTTAGTAACCCATATATATATTAGAGTCTGACAATTACTTTTGCTGTATTTTGATAGTTTGTGTTCTTTGGTTACAGAGAGTCTACCAATAAGGAAACAATCTAGTATCTGCCTTTCACTTTTTTGACATATTTCACTTAGCATAATCACCTCAAGATCCATCCACTTTTCCCCCAAAAGGCATTATTTCAGCTTTTTTCATAGATGGGCAGTATATCCCATAATTTCTTTATCCAGTAGTCTGCTTTCAGGCACTTAAGTTGGTTTCATGACTTGACAAATGTAGATAGTGCTGCTAATCTTTGAGTTTTCATATCCTTTGGGTAAATACCTAATAACAGTATTGAAGGATCATATGGTATTTTCATTTTTATTTTTTTAAGGTATCTCCGCACTATTTTCCATAGAGGCTACATCAAACTGCATTCCTGCCAACAGTGGATGATTGTGCCTATTCTCCACACCTTCTCAACATTTGCTGTTTGCATTCTTTTTGACATAGGCCATTCTCACAGAGGTTTTGATATGCATTTCCCTTATAGTGTTTTTGAACATATTTTCATTTAACTAAGTCACCTGAATGTCTTAATCAGAAAAGTGTCTATTTAGGACTTTGTCAATTTTTTAAACATTATTTTCTTACATCACTGTTCATTTTAGTACAATATTTGACTTCTCTCCTCAGGTGTTGGTCCCATAAATCTCCCGCCACCACATCAATCATGAACTGTCACCATAGTCCCTTGTGCTCTTCTCTCCTCTTTTTTGACCCCTCTCTCTGGCCCTCCCCCACTGTATGCCTCTGATTGATAGTTTGTCTGCTAGTTTTGTCTTTTTTTCCACCCCAAACCCTTGTTCGGTCTCCCTACATTCCTCCCATAAGTGAAACCATCCAATATTCTTCTTTTTCCTCCTGACTTATTTCACTGAGCACAATCCCTTCCAACTTCATCCCTGTTGCTGAAAATGGCATGGTTTTATCTTTCTTGATTGCTGACTAGTATCCCTTTGTGATAATATACCAGAACTTCTTGATCCAATCATCTGTTTGGGGCATTTAGGGTGTTTCCATATCTTGGTTATTGTAAATAGTGCCACAATAATGCCAAGAAATCTCAAGAATTTCGAGGGCCTTCATCAGGACATGCAGGTTTCCTTTCGATTTGGTGTTTTTGTGTCCTTTGGGTAGATTCCTAAAAGTGGAATCACTGGATCATAAGGTACATTCATTTTTAGTGTTTTGAAAGTCCTCCACACAGCTTTCCATAGTGGTTGGAAAAGTCTGCATTCCCACCAGCAGTGTAAGAGGGGTCCTTTTTTCTCCACATCCTCGACAGCATTTGTTGTCAAGTTTTTTTAATATAGGCCATTCTCACCAGTGTGAAGTAGTATCTCATTGTAGTTTTGATTTGCATTTCCCTATAAGCGATGTTTAGCATCTTCCCATATGCCTGTTGGCCATCTGCATTTCCTCTTTGGAGAAGTGTCTTTTTGGCTCTTCTGCCCATTTTTTGAGTGGATTGTTTGCTTTGTTTTTGTTGAGTCTGTGAACTCTTTGTAGATCTTTGAAATCAGTCCCTCATCAGTTTTATGGAGTGCAAATATTTTTTCCCAATGTGTAGGGTGTCTCTTTGTTTTGGTTATTGTCTCTTGCTGCACAGAAGTTTTTTAATTTGATGTAGTCCCAGCTGTTTATCTTTTCCTTCACTTTCTCTGCTTTTGGAGATGAGTCCTCAAAGATGTTTCTGAGATGTATGTCATAGAGTGTTCTGCCTATGTTTAACTCTATATATTTTATGATTTCAGGTTACATTCAAGTCTTTTATGCAATTTGAGTTGGTTTCTGTGTATGATATGAGGTAGTAGACTAGTTTCATTCTTTTGCATATAGCAGTCCAGTTTTCCCAGCACCATCTATTGCAGAGACTATCCTTGTTCCAGTGTACATTCTTTGGTCCTTTGTTATAGATTAGTTGACCATATATGTGTGGCTTTATTTCTGGGTTTTCAATTCATTTCCATTGATCTGTGAGTCTCTTTTTGTTCTAGTACCATGTTGTTTTTATTATTATGGCTTTGTGGTATAGTTTGAAGTCTGGATGTGTAATATTCCATTCTTTCTCTTTTTAGTTAGGAGAGTTTTGCCTATTTAAGGTTTTTGTGATTCCATATAAATTTCAGTAATATTTGTTCTATTTCCTTCAAGAATGCCATTGAGATTTTTATTGGAATTGCATTCAATCTATAGATTGCTTTTGGTAGGATGGTGATTTTGATAATGTTAATTCTTCCAATCCATGAGCATGGATTGTCTTTCCATTTCTTTGTGTCACTTCTATTACTTTTACCAATGTTCTGTAATTTTCTTTTTTGTAGCTCTTTCACCTCCTTTGTTAGGCTTACTCTCAGGTCTTTAATTTTTCTTGGTGCAACTGTAAATGGGAATGTTTTCTTGATTTCTTCCTCTACAGCCTATTTGTATATGAGAAGACTACTGATTTTTTGTGTTGATCTTGTAACCTGCTACTTTAGTAAACTGGTTTATTGTTTTAATTAATTTTTCTGTGGAGTAATTAGGGTTCTCTCTCTATATATCACATAATCTACAAATAGTGAATTTTACTTCTTTTTTCCTTATTTGGATTCCTTGTATGTCAGTCTCTTGCTTAATTGCTCTAGCTAGGAATTTCAGTATTATAGTGAAGAGCAATGGTTAGAGTGGCCATCCTCCTCTTGATCTAGATCTTAAAGGGAAGGTTTTCAGATTTTCACCATTAAGAATATTAGCTGTGGGTCTGTCATATATGATTTGTATTATGTTAAAGTATGTTCTTTCTATCCCAAGAATTTTGAGGGCCTTCATCATAAATGGATGTTGAACTTAATCAAATGCTTTCTCAGCATCTATTTATATGATTGTATGGTTTTCAATTTTCCTTTTGTTTTTGTGGTGAGTTACATTTATTGTTTTTCAGATGTTGAACCACCCTTCTGTCCCTGGAATAAATCGTATTGGTCATGGTGTATTATCCTTTTGATGCATTGTTGGATTCATTTTGCTAGGATTTTGTTGAGGATTTTTAAATCTTTGTTCATTAGGGAGACTGGTCTGTAGTTTACATTTTTTGTGTTGTCTTTGTTTGGTTTTGGTATTAGTGTAATGTTGGCTTTGTAAAATGTATTTGGTAGTATTCCTTCTTCCTCAATTTTTTGAAAGAGTTTTTGTCGGATATTGCCTATGTTTTCTTTAAAGTATTTCATGGCTTCAAGTCTTAGGTCTAAGTCTTTATCAAACTCAAACTGATTTTTGTTTGTGGAGTTGAGTAAGGATGTTCATTATTTTATTGCTATTGTGCTGCAGTCCCTATTTTGCAGCACCATTTACTGGAGAGGTATTTGTTCCTCCATCATATAATCGTGTCTTCTTTGTGAAGATTAACTGTCAGTATTTGTATGGGTTTAGTTGTGGGACCTCTACTCTATTTCATTGGTCTGTGTTTCTGTTTCAGTTCCAGTACCATTCATTTCCAATGACTATTGCTTTACAGTATAGTTTGCAGTCAGGAAACGTGATGCCTCCATTTTCTTCCTTTCTCTCAGGATTCAGGGCCATTTGTCAATCCATATAAATTTTATAATTATCTTTTTTCTTTGAAAAAAGTCATAGGGACTTTGATAGGTATTTCACTGATCTTGAAAATTGTTTCAGGTAATATGGCCTTTTTAAAAAAAGATTTATTTATTATGCATACAAGAGCTGGAGTGTAGGCCAGAAGTGGGGGGGAAGGGTGAGAAGATTCATCAAAGACAAAGTGGGGAGCAGAACAGGCAGACTGAATGAAATACACTGCTGAGGGGAGCAGCGGGTGAGTCAGGAGAGGTCTGCTACTCATGTGGGTTAGCCCCCTGACCGGGGATTAAACTCGTGCTGCAGTGCTGAGACTTAATTCCTTGCACCACCAGGGAGGCCCCTGTTTCAGGTAATATGGCCATTTTAACAATGTTTATTATTCCAATCCATGAACACAGCATATCTTTCCACTTCTTTATATGATCTATTATTTCCTTTCAGAGTGTAACAGTTTTCAATGTATAGTTCCTTCACCTCCTTTGTTAAGTTTACTCCCAGGTAATTCATTCTTTCTAGTGAAATTGCAAATGAGATTTGTTTTAAATTTCACTTTCTTTAATTCACTGTTTGCATATAGAAATGCAACAGTTTTATGTATTGACTTTATATCCTGCTACTTTATTCTATTCACTTATCCATTTCTCTGCAAATAGTGATAGTTTCATGTCTTCTTTTCCAATTTGGATTCCTTTTATGTCTTCCTCTTGTCTAATTACTCCAAGAAGGGCTGCTGATACTAGAGGGCTGCTGATACTATGTTGAATAGTAGTGGTATCTTGTTCTTGATTAGAGGAAATGCTTTCAGTTTTTCACCACTAAGTATGATGTTGGCTGTGGGTTTATCATATATATGTTTAGATAAGCTCCGTTATTTCCATTTTATGAAGAGTTCTTATAAATGGGTATTGAATTAAGTGGAATGCTTTTTTTAGCATCTATTGAAGAGATCATGTGATTTCTAGCGCTAAGATTTTGTTGAGGATTTGGGCATATATGTTCACCAGAGTGATGAGCCTATATTTTCTTTTTTTGAGCCTCCTTGTTTGGTCTTGGGATCAGGGTAATGTTGGACTCATAAAATATACTAGGGAGCTTTCCAACCACTTTAATTTATTTTGAAGCATTTGAGTAGAGTTAATTAAGTACTAGTTGAGGGTTTGGTAGAATTCACTAGAGAAGCCATCTAGTCCTGGACTTCAGTTCTTAGGGAGGTTTTTGACTACATTTTCCTTTTCTCTGCCTGTGATAGGTCTGTTTAAGTTCTCTACATCATCCTGGTTCAGTCTTGGAAATCTGTACAATTCTATAAATTTGTCCCTTTCCCCATGTTTTAATTGGGTTATCTGTACTCTATTTTTTAGATGCAAGAGTTATTTACATATCCTGGATATTACACTATTATCAGATATATGGTATGAAAATATTATCTCTCATTCTGAGTTGTCTTTTCCCTTGATAGTCTCCTATATACTAAAACACAGTTTTCTTATTTTGAGGAAGTTCAATTTATCTATTTTTTTCAATTATCAAGGCTTTGGGCATCATATGCAAGAAACTACTGCCTTATTAGTCCATCCATGTTTTCTTTAAAGGGTTTCATAGTTTTTCTTACATTTGATCCATTTTCAACATTTTTATATGCATGAGGTAGGAACCAAATTTATTCCTTCTTTGGGAACATGTTGTTGTCAAAATATCATTTGTTGAAAAATGCTCTTAGCATCATGTCATAGATGATTTATATTCTAGTTCACTGACCTGTCATTTTATCCTTCTTCCAGTCCCAGTAGCTATACAGTAAGTTTTGAATCTAGGAAGTGGCGGTATCTACCAACTTTGTTCTTTTTCTGAGAATGCTTTGGTTATTCTATGTCCTGTTCATTTCCACATAAATTTTAAGCTCAGCTTGTCCATTTCTCAAAAAAATGAGATAAATATTTTGATAGAGAGTGTAATGAATCTGTCATATCACTTTGGGGTGTACTACCATCTTAATAGTGCCTTCCAATCCATGAATTTATGTGTTCCCCTTAATGCTGGACTTTAATTTCTTTAATTTTGTACTTTTTAAAAAGTGTACAAGTCTTGCACTTCTTTGTTAAACTTATTCCTAAACACATTATTATTTTTATGCTATTATAATGGGGCTGCTTTCTTAATTTCATTTTGGAACAGCTCATTGAAATGTACAGAAGTACTACTGACTTTTGTGTATTGCTTTTATATCCTCAAAACTTGATGAATTTGTTTATTATCTCTAATAAACTTGAATGTATATACACAGGTTTTTTTCGGACTCTCTAGAGAGAACTGTGTCATCTGCAAATATAATTTTACTTACTCCTTTCCATGTCTTACACTTCTTTTTCTTGTCTAATTGCCCTAGTGAGAATCATGAGTACAATACTGAACAAAATTGAAAGCAGACATTGCTGATTTGTTCCTGATTTGGGCAGTGGGGAAGAGGGATGAGGGCGTGAGAGCTTTGATTTTTCATTGTTAAGTCTGATGTTACCTGTGAATTTTTCATAGGTGCCCTTTATCAAATTGAAGAAGTTTCAGCAACAGGAAAAACAACTTCCTACACCCCTCAGAATTGTGCACTATATTTGTCACATATTCTTCATTTGGATCAGAGATTTTTAAAGAGTACAAGATAGTAATTATGTAATATTTAAATCAATTTAAATTTCAGTTGAAATTTAAATTTGAGCTAAATTATTAAGTTTTGGGTATGGCTAAAATACTGCAAGTGATACGATGGTCATCTTAGTCAACTATATAAGGAGGTACCTGATATCTGTATGTCCTATGCTTATGATAAGTTTGATCATTTGGTTGAGGTGCTATTGACCTTAAACACCCCACTTAAAGTTTCTGTTTTTCCTTTGCAATTAATAAATTTTTTGTAGAGTGATATTTTTTAACTATGTAAATATCCTGTTCTTCATCAAAACTTAACCTACTAACTTAAGCTCTGCTATTGATTCTTGTCTGAAGTATTATTATATACTTACTGATATCAATATGGATTCATCTATTCCTATATTATTGAATGATCCATTTAAAATGTGTGAGTGCATGCACACATGTGCACACACACACACTCACTCACTCCATTCATGCTTCCAAACTAATCAATCAGCTAGAGTTTATTCAAACTGACCTTTTCCATATTTTTAAATACTTTCTTTGAAAATGAGAAATCTTACTCCCTTTGTCTTCAACATATTAACTTATTTTCAACTCAGATTGAGTAATTTTCTGAACCAAAGAAAAAAGCAGTCTCACATTGCAACAAGTATAACAACATTTATGAAAAGGCTGGAGATTTGACCAGGACAGGGTAAAATGAGACCACTTCCTCTGAGGGTATTTCATTTGCATTAAACATATTTTTCTAATTCTTTTAAATTGTTAACCAGAATTTCCACTCCCTATTCAATTTGGAAGACTGAGTTCTTGTACAGATGTAAGAGAAGTAGATCCTCCTCCGCTTCCTCCCTACCACCTGGCAGTAAAATATAGAAACACGATTGGGATTTAACTAATGAGACTCACTGAGTGAGACTCTTCTCAAGCAAGAAAGGCAAAGGTAAAGAGGCAATGATGCTACTTAAAGCAGTAATACACCCTAGCCAGATTTCTGTTGCTAAAATGTCCTTAGTTTCTGCCTATTTTCTAACCCTGATTCACTGGCCTTATTGCCAATTCTGTGAACTATCCAATATTCTTCTAATTAATTATTAATTCTACTTCAGCCAATCTATTTCTGTTGCTATGTACCAAAATCCTGACTGATAAGCCATTTTGAGCACCATAATTTAAGGAGTCTAGATAAATAAAATAGAATACAATAAAACAAGTCTGACCATAATGACGACCTTAAAATCATATCATAATAGAAACTATAGTAAGAACTGCATGAGTCAATTTGCAAAGACTAAACAGATGGCATGACTGCTATTTTCACATATAAAATGGCTTGCCATAAAAGGATTATACCGTATCTCTATAAATATAACCTACAGAACAAAGAATGCTGGATGGAAATGGTAGGTTTTCACCTGGTAAAACCGTGTCAAGAGAGAATTAGTTACCAAAGGAAAAATGGTGATAGGTAATTATGTAAGGGATGGTTGGATTAGATGTTAATTACAGTTCCAAGATTCTATAGTTTATTTACCAAATGCGTGTTAGTATCTCACTATGTGCCAAAATGTTAAATCTACTAAAACTAAAACCAGTGCCATGAAATGCCGGCACGATGTCAGCAAATGATGCTTCCACCTGAGTGAATTAAGCAGAAAATTCTTCTCTCAAATGCCAATGTAACACTTATCAGTGGTACTTTCTGGCCTAATAAATGATTATTTACAATCTCTCTTAAAGCAAATTTCTATACTCTCTAGTATGATTTAGAAAATTTCATTCTGAAGAATGGGCTGGATAAGTAAAGCTATGAGCTCAAAAGATAATTTCAAATCTCAGGATATTATTTAATGAGCAAATGAGTCACACTGTCCATAGTCAGTCACTTTATTTTAAAGATGGTAATACTGAGGTTTAGTGAAATGCTAATGGGAATACAAAAGCCAAATCCACTGAACTCTAGCCAACTGCTCTTTCTGCAGAGTCACATATCCAAGAATTCCTAAACAAGCAGTAAGAAAAATAAAAGATACTAGCAAATACACTATGAAAGTCATTGTCCTCTGCAACATTTTTTTTCATTTTAAACATTTACTTTCAAACTAAAAGTATTTGAAGTAAAATTTCAAAAACAATGCTTAGTGCTTTATAAATACTCAGTCTTCGATAATACTAGCATGATTAAAAAGAAACATATTTGGAAAAGAAAATACTTAAAACTTGACCAACATTTCTTATGCAGCTGATACAAAGCAATTCTGCATGATTTAAAAATGACTTTCAATAATATGATGGGTTACTTGAGTTCTGTTATCAAATTCAACATTTCTAATAACAGAGCTTCCAAAGATAAATTCAAACTTGACTGGATTTGACAGGGAATCACTTTCAAATCATTTTAACTAGGATGAATATATCATCTGTGTTCCACAGTATACATTTATGAAAATTACCATTACTGCATTCTAATTTTCCTCTTTAGATAATCCAAAATTACATTAGTATGACACAACAGTCTACGCATATGGCAAAGATATATTTTGTGGCCTTCATTAGTTATGCATCTTAACATCAACGAAAATTTATTGTAAGAAGTAAAAGCTCAGGCCACTGAGCTCTATTCCTTTGCTCAGAAAGAGAAACTGATCTCAAATATAACTATGAATATAGATACTGGTTAATTGGTTAAGGTTGTCATTTAAATTGTAAAACAAAGAACTCTAAATTACATTCACTTTACTGAAGTCATGCCATTCTCACCTTTCTATAAACATATGGTGTCATTTTACTACAAAAGTCAACTTTTAAATACTCCTAGAAAATGACAACCATGAAATGCTAACTAGCTATAAAATTAACATTTGTTTTATAAATACATTAGTTTCCTATAAATCTTAAACTTCTAGTATTAGTGGCATTCAAAGATCTCAAAAACATTTTTCACTTTTGTTTTAAAAGATACAGAGATACTCTGAAGTTGTTCACAAACTAAATACTACACCACCCTCACTTCAGTTACAAAAGTTACATTCTACTTTAAAAAGTCCTTCTAAACAAAGAAGTATTGTTGATTTTCTTTCAAAGGTAATCCACTGGTGCCAAATCACTGGTAATAAAAATCTTCTACAATCAGGAAAAGGAAAAATTTTAAAAATTAGTTGGCTTCCTTTTCTCAATTCTACTAATATAATTCAAATTCTTTAATTAAATTCATTCAACTTAAGTCACCTACATTAGAGCACAGAAAGATTTAATTCAGAACAATTTATTTCGAAGTTTTCTACTGATTTCCTTCTTTGTTAAAAAAGAAAAAACCCATTAAAGGGCAAGACTATAAGCAGCTATATTTCTGATGCTAGTTGGCACAGAGAAAGTACATTTGGTAGCTTAACCTATTTTAAGGAATGTTTAGCTCAGCGTTATCAGAAATGATCACAGTGGTCCCATGCAGCTGTAATCTGAGTCATGTTTTGCGAACAAGGGAATACAAACAAGACAAGCAGCTGGGGCAGCCTCACAGTCACTGATGCACATCTTTCTCCCTACAGCTATGAAGGCCATTTTGTCAAGCAGAATGAAACAGAACAAAAGTGGCTCTGAAGGTAATGTTATAGGCATTCAGATAACTACATATAGATGTACAGCTAAAATTACCAATTAGTTTACCAATTGGCTGCAACGGATTCGATTGGTTTGTAATTAATTCTAGTTACTGGCACACAGAGCAGGATGGTTGGCGCCATCCCTTTGTCCTCCTGACACACAATACTAGTGCACAGGCCCAGGGGCCCAGGACATTAATACATCCTCCAGTTCAACTACAGGAAGGAGCACAGTGCTGTACCCCTGTGGTGATGAAGCAGTAGAAACATGCATCACATGAGAAGGCAGTGATTAAAAAGGAACTTTAGGAAAGAAAGAACTTTCCCAAAATCAAAATAAGTTTTACAGGCATTATTTTTTAAGAACAGCTTACTGCTTTTTTGATTCAAGCTAACTAGTGGAATAGTTCAAAAGAAAAAAATCATGTGAAAGCAAAATGGTAAGTAAACCAACTTCAAAATTATCTAATGATATCATTCATGGTCATCCTTATTCTTCAGTCACTCATTGTTTTCAAGTATCTCCCCCTAATTTTTAATATCAGAAACTAGAAAAAGAACCAATGTGGATACCCCAGGAGGTCACTCTCTTGAGCTCTGTCCAGGTGGCATGGGGGCGCAGAGGACACCACCCCATGATATATAGTCCCTTTCCATAACTTTGGAGATAAAGCCAGGTTTTGAGTTCATCCCTGCATATTACCACAGCTTCTCAGAGCCATCCAAAAAATGACTAAAGAGACAAACTATTCAGAAAAAGCTTCAATATTATGCAGATCTAGGTTGATCCCAAATGAAATTTTGATTTAATAAGTTTTATATTGCTTGGTTAAGCCCTTAACCTACTTCGCTTAAAAAAAAAATGAACTGGGAAAAGAGTACATAAAATATTCACCAAATAAAAACCTATAAAATATCTGCCAGTGAAGCAATTCTCCTATACTTTAATCTTTTTTTAATATATATATTTATTGTTATTTATATCTTTTATATTTTGTATTCCCCTTGGGTAACCCACCACCAATTCACCC
>PVIJ01017573.1:0-28990 GCA_004024925.1 Scalopus aquaticus | reverse complement strand
TCGACATATCTTGTAAAATCTAACATTGCCTTAGTAGGTAAAAGGAAAGACACCAGTGGCCCACGTAGGTAAATAAAGCAAAGCAGCAAGTATATAAGGAGTTTATAAAATTAATGAAGGCTTCCAAAAATGAAAACAAATTCTTCTTTCCCATAATTCCCTTAACGATAGTGAATACTACTTAAGATTAAAAAAACTACAGAGTTCTTCTAATCTCAAGTTGTTGTGCGAGGAACGGAAAGGCAAACAGATGAACATTTCTATATCTTGATAGGAACTCACTTCCTTTTGGGGGAGGTTACACAATATTCTGACCTCTTTCAGCTAGCGAAAGGTTTAAGTCAGATGTGTGCATTCAAATATCAGCACTATTAACTCATTCTGTACTGACCATTATGTGAAAGGTAAAAAGTAAAAGAGATGTAGAAGTCAATGAAAAACTAATAAAAATGAGCCAAGAGAAACACCAACATGTCTTAGAGTTCTAGATTAAGTTTACATACCTATACGTTAGAAAATAACATGGAAGGCCAAATGCCTAAGCAAATGAAGGCACATAAAGGCACATAAATAATTACTGAATTGAACTTAATCTCTCATCAATGGATTTATCTGCATTGTTATTGAATATATTTAAAATTCAACCTATGCAGTAGGAAATTATTTTCTTTCCTATTTAAAAAAATGCCTCTATTTTAGGCATCTCATTTGTGCTATATAACCTGATAATGAACCCATATTCATCTTACTAGTACCTTTCATGACAGTATCAGGTCTGGCAAGATCCTAACAACAGTTACCACTGACTAAGCACCCATTACGTTCTTTATTATATATAAGGTATTTTATAACGTGTGTCTTACAATTAATCTCTAAATATCACATTTTTACTTTACTGAGGAAGAAATTCAGTTTGCATGTATTTACCCAACGTTAAACAGCTATTAAGTAGAGAGAGACAAGGTCCAATCCAGAACTGTTTGCCTCTAAAACCTGTGCACAAGTCACTAATGTTACTCTACATACCTGTAGTTTCTCATAAGTGTTAAGAAAGTCAGTGTGAGAGATACAAAGAAACACACTACAAGTCCTAGATGCACAGAAAATCAATTTAAGTAACTGGCTACATGGAAATTGATGGGATCAATCTTAGCTTCAATACAAGTCTTTATGATGATGTAAGATTGAAAATTATTGTAAATTAGTTTATTTCATTCTCTAGGTTAAAACTTCACAATGTTGAAGTGATCAACTATCATTTTCTTCTCATGATATGGAGAAGATTTCATGTGTTTTACAAAGCTCCTTGAAGAGTGTGGTTTCATAAAATTATTTTCCATTTTCCATGGCAGTTCCCCCAAGTTACAATTTCTTCAGTGTTAAAACATGGGAGTATGGTGATTTTAGATAAGTTTAAACAGAAAATAATTTCATTTGTTTCCAATTCTTTTACTAATGAGTCCAGAACTTTTTAAAACTGCTGGATTTTAAGTCTTTGGTTCCTCCTCCAAATATAAATAATACAAGCAAGAAATAATACAATGCATGAGAACATGACCTAATAGTTGGCTTTATGTTTCTATAAACTCATCATTCCATAATGCAACCAGGAGACCTATTTCACCGTACATCTACAACATATGCAATATACTTGGGACTCTGAACTCTACAGTTGATTAACCAAGAAGCCTATACCTTCTCAGCTGTTTTGGCATAGCTTCATTGAGTCCAACAATCATCAAGTCCCAGAATGCCATAAATAACTTTACTCTGTAAGCTGGAGTAACAGTACTGAAATTTCCCTAGTTATAAGGATGTCCAACTATCTAAAAACCTGTTCTCTAAGATGATTTCTAGACTACAAACGATTTATAGAAGATTTACAGAAGATTTAGCCTCTTATAACACATGGTGAACAAAATTTAATGAATCACTTAGCTTTAGAATATAACACTCATCCCTGTTTTAGTGCTATTTTCCTTAAAATTAACTTGACAATGATTTTTTTTTAATATACATAGTGCAGAAAAACTGAGCTAAACTAAACTTTAATTTATGCTTTGGATTTACAGAAAATCCATGGTTGACTATAGTTAATATTAATGTTTAACTGGCTATCTTATTTAGAATGCTTCATTAAGATACCAGAAAGTCAGAGAACAAAGCTACTATTTTATTCTTTTATTACCAAACATTTCACATTTAAAGGCGCAATAATTATTTTACTCCATCCCTAGATCACCGTTTGGTTTTCATCTCCATCAAAGAGGAAACCTATCACCATTTGTAAAAGCGACTACTTCTGAATACTCATTTTAAAATGTCAGAAATATTTTTTTAAACTTGATATACGTGATAGATATGAATAAATTCAATTTCAGGAATTGAATAGATTCAATTCAGGACTAGATCCTGAAAATTTGACATAGTATCTCTCAGTCTGCCAAATGCCAATTTCATTTTCAAATTTCACATCTAACAATTAAGTTACTGAGCCAGCAATGAATTGTTTAGCAGTATGTTGTGACTCCAGGTCCACTAACCCACATGTTTTCAGTTCTCATCTGGACAGATAATCACTGCCTTTATTTCTGAAAGAAATGTGTTAGTCCATTTATAGCCATTTCTTTTTCTTTCACATTAATTTTTCTTACACATGAAAAATTAGAAAAAGTATACCAGTATTAATCTTAACAGTACATTTTCATCAGAATTTCATATATTCTATAAATGTTTCCAAAGTCAAAATTCAAATAAAATCAATTTACCTTCTAAAAGAAAAGACCACTCAAATTGCTAAAACAAAAATTTTTCTCATTCCTTCTTATTAACTAGAGGATCAAACTGAGGTTCTATAATGTAAATTGCCCTCACTTCAAGTAAAGACTAAGTGTGCCAGATAAAATACAGAAATTTCCCCAAACAACTTGGCCCAGCAGACTGCATTAAACTATACATAGGCATAAGAAGGAACATGTATAGGTGGAACTGTCATGTTTCTTGAATTACCTGAGAAGATCAAACACTAATTATAGTAGTATATAGGGACAGGTTTTTTTCTAAAGAGGTTTTCTATTTGAATCCTCTTTAGTAAAAAAACTTTTCAGCTTTTCAACCTGATTTGCAGCTAAATTTGGTCACATGATTAAGTTCCTATCAATAGCATATATAAATGAAGTGTTTCAAAATGGCTACTATTAGGAAAATGACTCAGCTAAAAGTAGCACAGCACCCCCAAAAACCCAATTCTCTCTTTAACCCTCCCAGAAAAAAACTTAGAGCATGCTGGGTAGAGCTTCAGCAGATACCCTACATGCTAAAATGACCTTCATAATGGAAATTACACACAAGCATAATGGAACAGAAGATAAGGAAACTGAGTTCTTAATAATACTGATCATAGTAACAGTAGCCTGACTACGTTCCTGCAAATTTGTTATGTAAGAAAAATAAACTCATACACAAGTTACTGTTTTAAGTTTTCTCTTATGGTCATGGAACCTAACACCATTTGAAATTCTGAAACATGTATCTGAAATGGAACTATTGATATGTGTGGTTTTCAAGTTGAAGAGGATGTATGTATCACTCTCTACTGTCCCCAAGACTTGTAAGACTATAAAATAAAATATGTATCATACAGATTATTATTAAACGCAATAAGGTGGAAGAAATGGTTCTGAAACACAGACTCTTACTTTAGTATATTAATAAAGGGATAAAAAATTATAGGAAATGGTAAGGGCTTTCAAGCTATACCAGCAACAAGGTTAATGACAATAACATTTATAAATTATTAGATTAATAGAGAGGAAAAAACAAAAGAAAACCTAAATGGAAAAAAGCCTGAAGCTACTAAGTTTTGATTTTATTGAATCTAGATATTATTTCTAGGTAATTTCACATTTATAGCCTCAATTCACCATTAAGAGAAGACTTACTAAATTACCACTATGGGACATCCAACTCTAGAATTCTTTATACACCTTAGCATAGTAATTCAAAAGAAGCCAAAAATGTGTTGACATTAAGTCCAAGAAAATTTCTCAAGTAAAAGCAACCATATCTTTTTCAGATATAAAGCAATGACATCTTTCAATATGTCAGTTAAAATGTTCTGTGTTCTGTCTCTGCTGATCATAACTCATTAGAGTATTTTTTGCCTGTTCTTCTTGCCATCTAGAATGTTGCTTATCCCCAACTCTTTCACAGTCTAGACCTTATTTCCTTCTTTAGAATCTTAGTATATATTTTCTTCATGAGACCTGTTCAGACCCTTAAACTAAAAACCTTCTATGTATTTAACACACTGTACTTTAAAAAAAAAATTTCTAGCACTTAATCACAATTTTTCAAGCACAAAATTACTAGTATTCTTTTGTTTAATGTCTCTCTCTTCCACTTGAGTGAAAGCTCAGGGGGTAGGGGGTAATCTGTTTTCTCCCCCATTGTACTGGCACAATTCAGTACACATGGATGGATCTGAATATAAATCTCTGTTACATGAATAAACAAAAAACCAAACGAATAGGTTGAAGCAGGCACTAAAGAAGTGTGGAGGTGATATGTTTATCCACTTACCTCATTAAACACAGGATACATGACTGCATAGAGGGGCATAGAAACCATGGAAGTGGTCTCAGCTTCATTCTTCATCTCTTCCATTGTCATCCTCATTCAAAGGCCAACTATAGTAGAAAAAGCAGTGCTAAAATTCAGAGGAATCTTCATTCACTGCAGAATTTCTTCTCTTTTTTTGGTGACAAAAGAATAGGGCAGAAAAATAAAATAAATAAACTGACCTGGTTAAAGGGAAAGAAGGAACAGAGATTTTATTAAGGGGAAACTACAAATGCCAATAAAGTTCTTTTCCAAATCAAAGTCCCCATCTTATAAAAAGCTGATTTGTTAATATATTTGTAAAAGCAACCCTGATCCTTGAGAGGTCTCTTCTCCTCACACTGAAGAACTGTGCTTTCTTAAGTTAATCTCCTGATTAGGTACTACTTCACAACACTGAATCACAAACCACTCATCTTGAACTCAAAGAAAGCTGGTTATGAAGTACCACAGAATAACAATGCATCTAATTCCATCACATCATCTAAGAAAAAGTATCAGTAACATTCACAACTGTAGAACTTTTATATAATGTAAAATTGTAACCATGAAATATATGATATGAACATGTATAGAGAAATATGAATGTATAGAAAACGAAATTAAAGAATTAAAACCCTTTTAGAATTTAATATTATCATTAAAATCTTTTTGGTAGTTGTTCACTGATCTTTGTCACCTAAGGGGGGGGGGGCAAAAACAAAGCAAGCACCAAATATTTAAGACAATAAAGTCTGGGGAAATTCTACCAAATGTGGTCACTTTGTTATTTAATTTTCCAAGTGGTACTTTTCAAATCTTTGTCTATGGCTGATCAAATAACCTTAATGAGAAACCTATACACACTGGTAATTGGGCAATAAAATATCAAAAATTCAATAATATAAGAGAAATTTTGTCTTGAGGAGTACAGGAAATATGTTTATAAGAAAAAGCAACTACATTCATTTCCTTTACTAGGCTGATAAAATGAGCCTAATTATGATGTGAAAGAATAATAGTAGTGACACATTTAACAAAATATACTATAAGGTATAATACATAATAAAATTCATATTAATATTATTAATATAATCAAAAAGTCCTCAGTTTTAACTCTACCACTGTAAAGCATTTTTTAGATTATAACACGCATTTGATAGGCATTTAGTTCTCATAACTTATTTTACAGTAACCATCATTCTAATCTTACAGAAAAAACGTTCAGAGATCAATTTGCACAAGATCACACACGCAGAGGCCCAAACTTGAATCAGTACTCTGAATCCAGATCTGATACTTCCAAATCACAAAACCAAGTCTGAAGTAAAAAACAAGGAATCTCAGCTAACGTATCCAAGAACATGCTCACAAGATACTCATTCACTGAATAAATACATGTTTAGCACCTACTCTACTCAAGGTGCATGGGGGAAGGAATAAATAAGATGTACTCCTAATCATTAAAAATGGATCTTGGGTCAGGCTGTGGAAAATCTAAGTAGTTAAAAAGACATGCAAAGACTGGAGTGAACAGCATCAAAACCTGCTCTTCCATACTCCTAACTAGTCAACTTAACAGTTTAGTTTCATTTCTGATAGTTCTAAACATGGAATGGTTTTTTTGATTCTGAGCTGACATCATAGGGGGGAAAAAAAGGAAAAAAGGGTGATCAATTCCTAAATTTTATTCTATAAGACAAGAGAAAACCATTATCTGATCACCACTGATTGAAGTAGACTGCTTTGATCATAGCAAGGATAGAGGAACAGAAGCTGAAGAAAGAAAAAACTTAAGTACTTAAGTTATAGGCGATCAACAGGAATAGAAAAATAAGCAAAAGGACATAGGTAATCATCAATGATAATTGCACTATCCCTATCTAAGTACTTAATAGGCCTTCTGGTAATTGACTTTTCCACTTAGAAATAAATTGTGAATATTTTTTCATAATGAATGTGGAACAAAGAAGGGGAGGGGAGCTGAAATGATGCTAGTCAAAACAAAAATGATGGCTACTGGATGCCCAGTATAGGAAGTAACAGTGAAAAAGAAAGAGCAAGTAATTAATGAAAAAACAAGAAAAGAGTCAGAATAGGGCCACAACGGAACTTGAAGAAATATCTCACTAGGTGATGGCAAAAACTTAAAAAAAATTTACTGTTCAGCAATACAGTATCAGGCCAGGTACTAAATACCTTGTTCAGAGCCATGAGCAAGACAAGAACAGTATCTGCCCTCATGAAGCTAGTACTTTGGAAGAAAAGACAGAAAATAAACAATCATAAGTAACATACAAAGAGGAAGTAGAACACTAAGCTGTTATGGGAGAACTGGAAGAACAACAAACAACACAAAACCAGGTGGTCAACATTTTTAAATGCTCCTAAGCATGGAAAACAACTTAAAAATTATTTGATTTCTTGATGAGGTCAAGAGCAATGCCCAAAGAGTGGTGTTACTTACACAATGCAGGAGGGAACTCCTCGCAGGTACTATGTGAGCTGATGAGAGGAGCTTAAGTTTTCAAGAATCTCAGTTTAAAAAAGGAAGAGAGCTACAACAGGGGAGACCAGCCTCACGGGGATCATTGATGGCTGTTACTCTTTTGGCTTTTACTTACTTTCCTATTCCTATATATATAAAGGGAGACTAAGGAACAGAACTCCATAAAATGGCCAGACTTTCTTTAGAAATTCCTGCTGACATCTACCGATCTAGCCCAATAAACCTGATCAAATACTTTTTACCTTTTGTAAATACTAGAATTAAATTTATACACATATATGTGCAGAGACATTTAAACATATATACATATATTTTATATTAAAGTGATTTTAAATGAATCTTTCAATGATTTCCAATAATACACTTTAATTTAAAATGTTAAATACCTGCTAGATTATTCCAGAGTTACTATTGAAATATTTAATTTGGCACTTACTTGCTAAAAAATAAATATTTAGGGAAGCAAGGCATATGTGACAAACATCTTTTTTTTAATATTGAATAATTCCTGGATTTTTTTCCCTTTTTTTTTTTACCTTCCAACAAACTACCTGTACCACGTGTGTGTGTCTGTGTGTGTATATGTAGTAGTGTGCCATATGAGACATTTCCACTTAAAATTTGATTCAAACTAATTTCAAATATATTACATATAAATTTCTCTCCTCTAAAGCTAACTTTATAGTACTATTACCTACTATTTGTAATTCAAAAAATCAGTATTACATCAACATTATGGAATAAACAGGTAGATGGCCCATACTTAGTCATCTTTAATAATAGTCTGTGGAAAATGTTCCGAAGAACAAATTTGCCACTGAATTTTTCAGAATACACAATCATAAATTAGGTACATTCATGGTTTCATTAATATTTATGTAAAATTAAAAATCAACAATTTCAATAGAGCTTTTTTAAATACTGAACTGTTCTGTCAATTTTAGTTCAACTTCAAGTTAAAATATGCCCTCATTCCTCCCAGATGCTTCTTCATCTGAAATTGTTCAATGGAAAACCCACAATCATTCCAGGTAAAAAGAAGCCTGCTCTAGGACCTCCCTGATGGTCTAGGGGGTCGGTCTCAGTGCTATGACCACAAAACTGCCTGAGTTAGAACCCTGGCCAGCGAGCTAACCCACATATGGAGCAGCAGACGTTGGCCCACAGCTCCCCTCAGCTGTGTATTTCAGTAGATCCGCCTGTTCTGCTCCCCACTCTGTCTCTGGTGAATCCTCTCATCCCTTCCCCCAACACTCACACCTCTGGCCTACACAGTAGTTCTTCCACCTAAAGAGCAAGGGTCAGTTGAAAGGGGCAAGAGCTGAGGCACCACCCCTCTGACAAGTTCTTTCAGTATGGGAGTGGCCAATATGCCCTGGGGAGTTGGTCAGCACATTGACAAAGTTTCAGCCCTCTAAGAGAATCTGAGTTTTGAGTGAGTACTGATCATGTATGCACAGCTAACTGAAGATTACTAACCCTAAAGCTCAAATCTGAAAAAGTCTTAAAAGGTCACCCCATTCACCCTCTAGTACAGAAGAAATTCCAAACATGGTTTCAACTTTAATGTAGGTATTGTGGCAATACAGCAAGAATTACTGGTTCCCATTTCAAGTGTTGCTTTTGGGGCAGTTTTAATTTCAAAGTATGCTTTCTTTCTGAACTGTTAGCACAGACAGAATTAAAAAAAAAAAAAAAAAAAAAAAAAAAAAAAAAAAAAAAAAAAAAAAAAAAAAAAACACGAACCAGAACTATAGATGCTATGGACCTAGCTAAAAGGTTATCTTCCAACAATTTTTTTTCCCCAAAAACTATTCTTTGGGATAAGGGAATACCACTACAAACAGAATATAATTAACATACTCCGGATATATTTTCCCGAATGTCCAAAATAGCATGCTAATTTCTAACAAAAATTCAGTCAGTTTTAGATATCTTCTGTGGCTTTAGGTAATTCTTTTTGTTTAGACAGAAAGAGCAGTCATGAAAATAGGTTCTTGGCAGACTCCAATGCCAAACTCTTAGTCTTAGGCATTTCTGCCCTGCACTGCCCAAAGAGAAGAACTATACTTGGGTACGTTAGTTAAGGGTCAGAACCAGTAGTTCCTGAAACAGCCTCACTTCACTCCATCTGGAACATGACATAACTCTAGAGTCAAGGATATATACTCACAAATAAAAGGAGTAGACAAAGGGAAGTCCTAGATACTGATGCATGCAGCTGTTGAGTAAAAACAGAAGCTTCCTAGTAAACTCTACTATTAAAACTATTTTTCAAAGACAGGTCTATTTGTCTTGCTTTTTCTCTATATGCAAATATAGTACTTAGTCCCCTTCACCGAGTGTTACATTCTTATAATTCCTTTAATTTTGATACCTCAAGAGGGGAAGTTTATTTACTTTTGTTGGGTCCTCTACATGCCAGTGAAAATTTAGCTAAAAGTTTATTTATTCTAGCAGTGAGCAGAATATTTATATTCCCATTTACAACTGTTTTTTCCCCCCAATAGTGTCACTATAGAAGATGCACAGTTGACACTGTAGTTGAATCAGTCTTGCTAATACTTCTCAAGTATCAATCCTCACAAAACACAAACACAGAAATAAAGTGAATTTCATTAATAAAGTATGGACCTAGTTCTACTTCTCAGTTTTTACCTCTTTTATATATCATGTTCTTTCTACAATATACTAAGATAAAATAAGTATCAGACCATTGCATATGAAATCAAAAAATCAAAACTAACGAAAAATAAAAGTCATAGATTATAAATTCAAAAGTCTCATTTTTATTCAGACTGCTAGAAAGTCTTTCCGGTCCTGAGGACACAAAGAGTGCATAATTAACAAGATTCTCCAAGTGTGAAAAATCTCTAATGTGGGTTAACTTTGCTTTACACATAAGTAAGATCCGAAAAGCTACCCAAATTTAACAAAGAGCAAACTTTGCTCTATAGGAAAGGGTAAAAGAGGGATGCAGTTTCCAAACGTTGGATAACTCAAACTATCACCATCACTTCTGTGCATGTAAAAACCAAATATTCCCAGTCAGAATCTTCCAAGGAAAGGTCCAGGAAGATGTATTTTTAGTAGACAGCCCTGATGATTCTCAACAGAACAGCTGGAAACCACTGGTATGGAAAGAACAGTGGCTAGGTGGCTAGAGTTAGAAAAACCAGCTGCTAAAGACAGTCTCAGGGATACATGTAAAATTAAGTCTGAGCGCTTCAAATTGTGGTTTATGGCCCTGACTCAGGGAAGTTCCACTTAATTGCTGGCCTTGTTTCCCTGTCAGAAACAGAAAAGGGATAAAATTATATTATCTTGAAGGCCCTGGTACTCTAGAATTCAGTCCTAACAAAAAAAAATTTATTGTTATCTATTACGGGTTCACAAGTAATCTCTATGGAAAATTAAAAAAGAAAAAAAAATCTCGGGGGCTTTCCTGGTGGTGGAAGGAGTTAAGTCACAGCACTATCAAGCTACTGGCCAGGAAGCTAACCCACATGGTACAGCAGACCTCTCCTGTCTTGCCTGCTGCTCCCTTCAGCAGTGTATTTTAGTCAATAGCCTGTTCTGCCACACACTCTGTCTCTGGTGAATCCTCCCCCACCCTCCGAACACACACCTCTGGCCTACACCCCAGCTCTTGTATGCATAAATAAATCTTTAAAAAACTATATAAATAAAAAAGAAAAAAATCTCAACAGATCATAAAAAACTATTTACACATCCCAGTAAGTAGCTCTTTCCCCAATACTTAGTTGATTCAAGTTTTTAAATATCTAAGAAACTAAGAACTTGCTTTCTCTCAAGTACTTGGCATCATGCATCATATTTATTCTAACAGGGGGTAGATCAGTTGGCCATCTCACACAAATGAAGGACTGTATTTCATACCATAAACTACTTTCAGGATTTTCTCATGTCAAGAGGTTTAGAGGAGATGGGAGAAAGGTTTAGAGGCGATGGGAGGAAGCTAGAAGATGGGAGGAAGAAGAACAGGGTGAGTAGATGATGCCATTTAGAGCAAAATGAGCCTGAAATTCTCAGAAAATACATTTCTCTACTTCTGCAAATTGTATTTTCTGTAATTGAAGGTTTCTGTTCTACAGTTCTAACAAAGAAATGTAGTCCTCAACCTCCCTGAAGTTGCACTACTTTCAGTTTAATATTGAATTTTGCATTTAAAAACACCTAGAAACAAATCTCTTGTTTATATTAAGTATAATATATGACACTCTGCTATTGTACTTATTAATACACACACACACACACACACACACACACACACACACACACACTTTTTTCCCTAGCTTACTTCAAAATAGCAAATGGACAATTTGCATAGAGATATGGGAAAAGAGAGTAAGAATTAAGGTCTAAAATATGGGCTCAAACCTTGGTACTACCATTACAAACTATCTTGTTTATAATGCTTATAATCAAGTCACTTCAGCTCCTAATGCTTTCATCTTCTTTTAGATAGATAAAAACCGAGCTATACCTAAAAGAGCTAAATTAAAGATGAAGTAATTTATATGTCAAATAATAAAGTACACTAAATGATTTTACTAATTAGTAAGCACTGTGTTTTTTTCACTTTTAAAAAACTATTCAAAGAAAGTATATATCCCTCAATGTATTATCGCTTTATTGGAAGGTCTAACTGGTTGAAGAGCTCCAGATATTTTTATTTCTTAAAGCATCAAATAAATAAAACTTTCAATATCTATATAAACATGACTGACCAAACGAACATTTGCTGGGCTATTAAGATGTAACACAGGTTCTTAATAAAACATTATCTAAAAGCTGTCTTTGAAAACAGATGGGCAAAGTAGAACACAATGACCCGAGAAGGAAAAATGCATAAATGTAAAAGTATTCTGAATTTAACTCCATTCACTTTATCATTCTTTGTTAATCTCCATACATCTGTTACAAATGTATTCCCTAATAAATAAGCAGACTTGGTTTCGAACATATGCTTTTAAATTAGTCACTTAAAACATACAATTTATTATTCTAAAGAAGGTAAGTGAGGGCTATGGTTCTTAGATTAAGAAAAATCCACAATGACAGGAAAATAGGAGTAAGACTGCTAAATTTATATGTTAGCCATTATTAATAGCACTATTATAAGAAAGGTGATTATAAGCAAAGTGATTCTAGAACCATACTTGCTTATATTTAATTCTACATTTTAGTTTCCTGCGCTATGATTTTCACACCTATGAAATGGAAATAATAATAGTTTCTATCTCTTAAAGTTGTTGTGAAGGTTAAACAAGTTATAATAAAGGGTTTAAAAGAGTTTAAGGCACACAGTAATTATTTGATATTAGGTATTATGACTAAGTACATTTTAATCTAGGATGACAAGATCAAATCTCTTTTATAAGTCAGGCCTGCATAATCATCCAGAGAAATCAAGGACTCTTCAAAGCTAAATTAACAAAAGATATATGAATCTAAATCTCTTTAAAACAGCAGCACACTATTGTGTTTGTTTTTCAAATAAAACATTTTATCAAGCCCGAAATATGAAATACAAAACACACTAAACTGTTTAATCATTCAGTGAATGTATTAATTAAGTACCACTGACCAGCCCCTCCCTGTTACAGGCGCTCTTACACAACAATCTGTCTACAACTTGAAAATCACTCCTGTAGGACCAACAACACACAAGCATCACAAAGCACTATGAAGAACAAAGGTAGAACAAAGGTCCCGATATGAAGAACAAAGGTCCCAATATTAAGGGTAAGAGCTGGCAGAAGATACCTGGATTCAGATTTTCCATAACTCAGGTAACAGCAGTTAATTTCTCATCAATAAATTTACTCTTACTGTTGTCACATGCCTATGCATTTAAGAGACAATGTTAAGACCCTTAATATTTCTAAAGATTTATTTTTATTTATTTATGTATATAAGAACTGGGGTGTAGGCCAGAAGTGCAAGGGGTGAGAGGATTCACCAGAGACAAAGAGGGGAGCAGAACAGACAGATCTATTGAAATACACTGTGAGGGGAACAGCAGGTGAGATAGGAAAGGTCTGCTGTGCCATGTGGGTTAGTTAAATCCTAGCCTAGGATCAACTCATGCTGAGGTAGGTGGTGGCTGGCAGCTAGAGATAGCTTGATAGCACTGAGTTAACCCCTGCGTCACCAGGGAGGCCCCAAGACCCTTAAATTTTTAAGTGAAAGAGCCATTATATACGATCTATCACCAACTGCACAATGTAGAAATAACCAAAAAAATTCACATTAAGAGATAAAACAGAACAGTGACAAGTATTTTAAATAAATATGGTGCTGAGCTACCTAGTCTATTATACAGGACCTGTGAACCTACCAAACTGAACCTACTTCTAGACTAATCTGTCATGCTCTTTTTGTCACTGATGGATTAATCAGTTTACAGCCAAGAGCCCCAAATTCCATCAAGAGTATTTGGAGACTGAAGCTATCCGGATCATGGTTCTGACTGAAGGTCGCTCTACGTTTAACCAGCACAAATTTCTGGATCTTTGGTTTGGTGCTGCTGAAATCTGACTCACTCTAAAAATTAACTTCATCATGTTAGCTTATGTACTTGCATAATTTTGGAAATAAGTCTGCTTATTAGGAAGGGAACACACATCTGTGACAGATGTATGGAGATTAAAAAAGAATGACAGGCTGTATAGATTTCATACAGAAATCATAAAATGGACAAGAAGTAAGGAATTTTTTTTTTCTGCACAGACAGCAATATAGAGTAGTGGATACTCACATTTGAAACAAAGATCCCTGTTTGAATTTCTCAGTTGAGTAATAGTATTTATTTAATCTCTTTCTAAAATCAGTGAGACATATGGAAATACTGACGTACTCATGCATGAGTACTGCACGCAAATAATAGAACTTAATATAGTGGTTGACATACCATATGCACTGAACTCATACTGTTAGTTACTGATATTTTATCCAAAATTCTCTAACTTGACATGGCATCAGGACTGGAATTAGGGTGACACAAAACACACACCTAGAATAAAAATTTACCTCTGACTTACATGACAGAGTGGACATATCTTTAAAATTTGCACCCTGGGTCCTTCGACTGCCTCACCCTACCCCTATCCCTGCAGAGCACACAAAAATAACAGCCTAATACTAAGGTCTAAAGGTCATAAAAGTCACCTATACAGTCTATTTTTAAAATATCTGGGCCTCCCTGGTGGTGCAAGGAGTTGAGTCTCAGCAGTATGAAGCTATCTGCAACTATTGCAGCACAAGTTCAATTCCTGCCCAGGAAGCTAACCCACATGGTGTAGCAGACCTCTCCAGTCTTAGTCCTTCTCCCCTCGGCAGTGTATTTCAGTTGATGTGCCTGTTCTGCTCCCCACTCTGTCTCTGCTGAATCCTCTCACCCGTCATGTCTGTCCTACACCCCAGCTCTTGTACACATCAATAAATGAATCTTTAAAAAAAAAAAAAATCTGTTGGCCCCATTTGCCAAAATGGAAGCCTAAATAATGTGGGTACCACAAAAATGTCACATATGTCAACAAAAACAAACTACTCAGTTTTGGAACTCTTAAAAGGAAATTGGTCATCAAATGAATTTTAAAACTGTGTGACAAACCTATGTTAAAAGTATTATTGTTTTTTTTAACACAAAAAACCTTATTATTCTCTTTAATGTAGGTAAAACAGGTTGTATAGCAAAGTGAAATCAAGATGCAATTAAAGATCTTTTCAAGATAATTTATAAAAGTTGAGAATAGTATCCAAGAGCTTGTCTATGTCTTTGAATCAGCTGAACGGGAAATGGGAACAAAAAAAAAATAGAAACAACTGACTTCTAAGATATTTTTTTTTAAAGATTGATTTATTTATGCATACAAGCTGGGGTACAGGTCAGAGGTGTGGGGTGGTGAGAGGGTTCACCAGAGACAGAGTGGGGAGCAGAACAGGCAGATCAACCGGAATACACTGCTGAGGGGAGCAGCAGGCGAGGCAGGAGAGGTCTGCTGCGCCATGCAGGAATCTTCCCTGCCAGGCATCGAACTCACGTGCAGCTGCCAACAGCTCCACAGTACTGCACTTAACCTGTTGTGCCACCAGGGAGGGCCCTAAGATATTTCTTAATAACTGGTTCTGGGAGAAAATATGTTATCTTTAATTACGACAATCCTCAATTTTATTTTTTTTAATTCCAATGTCTATAATTTGCTTTTATTTTTTTAAAATCCTGATCTGAATAAAATTTAAACAAAAACATTTGTTGCAGGGCAGGAAACAACTTGTCCCCTTGAGATTATTCATCTTTTGCCTACAAGGTTCTTTTTTTTTTTTTAAAAGAATTTTTTAATTTATTTATTTATACACACAAGCTGGGGTACAGGCCAGAGACGCAGGGCGGCGAGAGGGTTCACCAGAGACAGAGCGGGGAGCAGAACAGGCAGATCAGAGATACACTGCTGAGGGGAGCAGCGGGCGAGGCAGGAGAGGTCCGCTGCACCATGCGGGAATCTCCCTGGCTGGGCGTCGAACTGGCATCGCCCGCGGCCAACAGCTCCACAGCGCAGCGCCCAACCGCTGTGCCACCGGGGAGGCCCTGCCTACAAGGTTCTTAATCTCATGCGCCTCATGAATCAAATAATTCCTTACTGAATAGTTGCTAGTGTTTAATTGATGCATATTATTCTATTTTCCTTTTCATTAGTACTTGTGATCTTCTACCTTAGTTTCCCCAACATAACACTAAAGTTTTCTTTTAAATTCCTTAGACAGTCCATTAAACTGAAGCCCTCATAATGTTCCTGTGTTCTCTATGCTTAAAAGTACAATTGAAGCAGACTGTCACATGAGTTGGCTCTAGCTGCTCTATATAACTTACAATCGTAGACACCACTATTTAACTCAATGACTCCTAGTTGCCTAAGGACTTCTACAGTATGTAATATATATTTTAATATACAATTTTTTGTACCAAAACACTGCCAATGGCACTCAAATGTTGTTAAAATTAGCCCCACATAATAAACTGACTCATTTCTTTAACACTCGGTGCTAATAAGTACATCAGTTTCCAGATCTCAAATACATGTCAATAGTCACAAGAAGAAATAAGGAAGGCAGGATGTCACCTGCTTGTATTGTATATGTAACTCTTCCTGTAACTTTCACTTACAAAACTATAATTCACCTTTTAAGGAAGCACCAAAATTAAGACAAATTTAGAAATTTCTTGAGTTTTGATAATATTGCTAAAACACCAATTATGGATAAAGGCATCCATAAAACATGTGCATTTCTGACTAGAGATCATGTTATTTAAATTTCTTTGTAATTAAATTAAGGACTTGTAATAATTTGTTATAGAACACAATTACAGTCCAGAGGTCAAGACTGATTCATTTACCATTCCCAAGTGGCTTTTGTTGCAACAACCTTAAGCAAGTCCAAGAATAGAAGTCTCAAAGACTGAAACATCTTACAGCCTCCACAGGGTGTAACATCTTAGGGTTCTGTCATTTCGTAATACCCACTACCACTAGCGTTCCAGTTCATCCTGAAGACAGAGGGTTGATAAAGGAAGAAAGGCATATTTCACTGCCAGGTACCAAATGTTAAGTTACAGAAATCATGACCCCCGCTGCCCGTCATCCTATCAGCTGTGCCCCAAAATTATCACAATGATTTGATGCATAGGAAAGTACTAAACATATTAGAACATTAAATGTCCATATAGTTGGTCTTTTCATCCTTTCCCCCTTTGGTCCACTAAATTATAAATGCCCTAAAGAGAATTTTTATTCTGTTCTCTATTTCTTAGAATCTAATGAAGTACTCTGCACTGTCAGCAACAGTGTTAGTTGGAAACGTGGTCATGAAAAGTCAGATACAGTTCATGCCCTTAAGGGTAGGCAACCTTTCAGAGAAAAGAGGCAACAAAGAAATATGACACACAGAGCTTCCACTTTGCAGAACTCCAGGGAGCATACCTGCATCATTTACATGTACACTTACCTATGCAGGTTAAATGCACAAGTTTGTTTTTGAAAACAAAAAATGTTGAATATAAATGGAATTCACTGAACTATGAATTCAACTATTTTTTTTAAAGATTTATTTATGCACACAAGCTGGGGTACAGGCCAGAGGCATGGGATGGTGAGAGGGTTCACCACAGACAGAGTGGGGAGCAGAACAGGCAGATCGACGGAAACACACTGACTGCTGAGGGGAGCAGCAGGCAAGGCAGGAGGTGTCTGCCACGAATTCGACTACTGAACGGAGTAATTCCATTCCATGCACACAAGCCCCAGAATGAAAGAGGTAAGAGATATGGATCTGCTACTTCTATACCAGTCTTCGAGTCACAGTGACTCTCAAAACAAACAACTCACTAAATGATTCTTGTATTATAATACACATATGGCTTTTAAACATAGTCTCTGAAAAATAAGTTAAATACTTTTTTTTTAAAGATTTATTTTTTATTTATGCATACAAGTTGGGGTACAGGCCAGAGGCATGGGGCGGCGAGAGGGTTCACCAGAAACAGAGCGGGTAGCAGAACAGGCAGATCAGAAACACACTGCTAAGGGGAGCAGCGGGCAAGGCAGGAGAGGTCTGCCACGCCATGTGGGATTCTCCCCGGCCGGGCATCGAACTCACATCGCCGCTGCCAACAGCTCCACAGCGCAGCGCCCAACCGCTGCACCACCGGGGAGGCCCTGAATAATAAGTTAAATACTTTACCTAACATTCAAAGGAAAAGAAATTCTATTCCAATGCTAGAGAAAAAACTTGCCTGTGCTAATGTTAGTCTCCAATGTGGTGACTTCCTAAGAGATTTTTTTAGCATAAATCTGACCTTAGCATCTAAAATACAACTTCTCTGTAATTACAACTCTAAATCTAACTCCCTCCAATGGAGCTCAATCACTAACATCCTTTTTTACTGCAATGATTGAAAATAAAGTTTTTTGAATCAGTCAGCTGAGAGTCAAATCCTGAGCAATCTCTAGTTGTATAACTTTGAGAAAGTCACTTCAACCTCTCAGTACTTTGTATTCCTCATTTAAATTGGGGATAATAATGCCTCTACCATAGTTATAAGAATTATATAAGGGCATGTAAAATGTCTAGCATAACGCCTGGCACTTAGTGTTCACTAAATGCTGGCTATCATATTAAATTCCAGCTCATTTCAGAGAAGATTTGAACCAATTTTACATGTAATATGTACCCAATAAATGCTGAAAAAATGAAAGAACAGTGATGTAGAACTAAGTGATCTAGAGGTACTTCTGGTAAACTGATCTCCAAGGAGATGGCCTGAGTGAACAGTGGTGGCTATTTGTGTTCCACTTTTGTTACCCGATAATTCATAAACTTGCTGATAATATCCTTTTTTCTTTTTCACTATTCTCCTTTTTTTTTCCGTTTACCCTACGGCAACACTTGATTTTAGATAACTGTAGAAGAGTGAAACTGAGATTGACGAGAATTCAAATCACTTCCTAAGTAGTTTAAAAAAAAAATTACCCATACCAAAAATGTAAGGATGACCTTAGAAAATATCATTCTAATTTAACACTATATCCAAGATGTGGTTAATTTTTTAGCTAAACTAAGAAACTGACTTCTTCATCTTCATATAGATAAAAAACGAATCACCAAACTATCTTTGTTACCTTTCTGTAAATAAGCTATTTCTACTAGCTGCAATAAATGTACTTTCATGTTTTACATTATATGTGTATGTATGTTCCTAAAACATTAGTCTCTAAGACTGCAACTTTCTACAGCATTTCAAAAGCATATATTATATACACAAACTTCTAACAGTTTACATTATAAAGAAAAACCATTTATCATAGAATTAGCTTAAACTGCTAGTTACATTATCTGGCATAATGACCTTAATAATCCAACAACACTTAAGAAGCAGTACTTCAGTTTTATCCTTCAAATCCTATTAAACTATACAGGACTTTTAAAAACTTTAAAAAAAACTGGGCCTCCCTGGTGGCACAACGGGTTAAGCACAACGCTGTGTAGCTGGCGGCAGCACGAGTTCAATGCCAGGCTGGGGAGATTCCCATACAGTGCAGCAGACCTCTCCTGCCTGGGCCACTGCTCACCTCAGCAGTGTATTTTGGTCATCTGCCTGTTCTGTTTCCCATTCTGGCTCTGGCGATCCCTCTCACTGGCCTGCACCCCAGCTTGTATGCAAAAATAAATAAATCTTTTAAAAAAACTTTTAAAAAATTTAGGTATTTCAGAGCTACGTTTCATATAAAAGAAGCACTAAGAACATTATCAAAATTTAAAGCCAAATATCAGCACTTTTTTACATTATCTGATGGGAAAGTGAACTGCTTAAATTTATGGAGGCATACAAGGCTACCACAACCCAGAGCTACTAAATTTATTCTATGTCATTACTATAATACTCTAAAGGATTACAGAATTCACTTTCAGGAACAAAATCTACCACAATTTATTTCTAAAATTTAGCATGCATGTTTTAAAAATAAGGATCTTTTCACTTTCACAAGTATCTAAGCTCAAAGCAAATATAATATTATCTAAGACCCACTGAAATATAGAAACTTTCAAAAGCTCCAAATATAAATAAACTCCTTGGAAACAAGCATTACTCAATTTTATAATCACTTTAAAGCAGGTGATATTGTAAGTAAAAGTCAAAGAAAAAAATCCTTAACTATGGTTAAGAGAATAATGAAGAAGCATGGATTTTGTAAACCAATTTGGATTCAGACCTTGGCTCCAGCATACACTCCCTGTAAACAATAGCAATTTAAGAGTCTTGATAACCTTGGCTATAAAACAGTGTTAATACTGCTGACATGAAATAATTGTTTTGAGAATAAAATGAGATAACATTAAGGAAGAATAGAATCCATTCAAAGTTCCTTCCATGTCTATTTTGTTAGAGTGAATGTTGCTTGCAAGAAAAACAGGACAGGGTCTCCCTGGTGGCGCAACATGTTAAGTATCAGCACTTATGAAGCTATCCGTAGCCACTGCAGCATGAGTTCGATACCCAGGCAGGAAGCTTCTCACATGGCACAGGAGATCTCTCCTGCCTCGTCCGCTGCTCCCCTCAGCAGTATACTTCAGTAGATGTGCCTGTTCTGCTCTCCACTCTGTCTCTGGTAATTCAGCTCACACCCCACACCTCTGGCCTACCCCAGTTCTTGTATGCATAAATAAATCTTAAAAAAAAAAAAAAGACAGTGAGAAGGTCTCCAAAATGGTCTGTTACACAAATTTTGTATACTACAAAATGACTCCTTTATTATCCCATATAGAAAACTATTCTAATTTTAGAGACCTCCAAGAAGGAGCAAACATCTTTTTACAAATTATATTAAACTTCCATCAATAACTCCTTTTTATCTAAGGGTGGAAGCATGTCTATTCTATTATTTCCATATTTCTGTCCCTAATACAGAGCTGCAGGCATTGTGCAAGAACACACTCATTCATTCAATCACATGTTCATTTATTCAGCAAACATTCATTGAGCACTGACTCTGAGCCAGATCCTGTGTAAGTAGTGAGGTAAGAATGTGACAAATGAGAAGACAACAACCAAGTAGCTTATAGTCCAGTGAAGGATATGGATTTATCAAACACAGAAATAACAAAGTTCCTATTGCAATGATACTACAAAAAAGAAGTATAGTGTAGGTGAAAATAGAGTTTAGAGAAGGAGGGGTCAAAGCAGGTCAGGAAAGGTTCCCTTGAGGAATGACATTTAAACTGTGACTTGAAAATTGACTAGCTGGCCAGATTTGGGAATGGGAAGAGAAGCAGTCCAGGGAGAGGGATGGAATATGTACAAAAGCTCCCATATCAGGAAGCTTATGTATGTAGAAATTAAAAGGTACACTAAATGAGTCAGGCTAAGGATAGAGAGCTCAATAGGAAACAAAAGATAAACTTATCATCAAACAGAGTAAGAAAGTAATACATGTGGCTATTTCAGTCATTTTATGTCTCTTTTTTTTTGGGGGGGGTGTCACACAAAACAAATAATCTAAGGAAACTGAGGCTTTATGCCACAATTTAAGATGAAGTTAGAAGACCTGGGATTATGCTTTGGTTCAATTGCATGACCTTGCACTTTACCAAGCTGAACTTCTCTTGGCAAGCAGGCACTCAATTAGTTTACCTAGCAAAAATACAATAATACATAGTCCTGTTCATTTAAAACTTATATCTTTAATGAGAAAGAGACAGATGTGTATAAGAGACGTCCTAAGTCCTGTAAGAAGTGATGTCCAAAAACAAACACAAAGCTCCTACAAAGCCGGAAAGGAATACAAATGTGGACACTGTTGAAGTACAAGTTTACATCACTCTGTAAATCCCAAATTATTAAATGTGCAGAGATCCAAAATAAGTGCTATAAAATACAGCATGTGATTGAAAGATGATAAAGAGAATAGAATATTACTCTGCCATTGCAACATAGGTGAAATATTTAGACTATAATGGGCCTCGGAATAAAGAGAAATTAGGAGTGCAACTGAACCAAAGACAAGAGCTAACACAGTGAACAAATGCATATTATATTTCCCAATCTTTCTGACTTTTAGTACAAAAGCTCATTCCTGAGCCCCATAGCTGCATGCCAAAAGCTACAAGAATTTTTTTCACACTTGCCCAACAAAAAAGGAAATGCCTACATTGCCACCTAGAAAACGCATTAACATTCTTGCTATACTGTCACTGACCAGTCTTCAGTTTATGGTCTACTTAAAACTACCACACCTTCTAATATACCACAAAGCCAGTTATCCTCATTTAGCTTCCCACTTGTTTAGCTGATCCTCCTTCCGTGTGTACTGCATTAGTCACGACACTATATTATTCCTTGTTTTACTTTATTCTGCAGTATTGTATCTCTCTTCTATTTTAAAGGTTGTATTAATTTCCACATCATCTTAATTCTATAGGTAAATGTAATAGCTCTGATCTTAGGTTTTGCATTCAAAAGACACATAGTATCAATAATTACAGAGTACACACAAAATGCAGCATATTTCAATGGTTAATTTATGTAACAGCAAACCATTACTGATTATCTTTTATCAGTAGACACATAATTCTTATATAAAGCTTATAGAAATCTTGATGCTAAAAATTTATTCAAAAATTATCCAAGTAACATTTATGAGTTATGCCTGGTCATAACAATTATGACTATTTCCTCACAAAATGTGTCCCATTTTTCCATTTTTAAAATGTAAAATAAGATTAATTTAAAAACCATTGATGATGCTAAGAAAAGTAAATATGCAAAGGCCTGATGTTATTTACTTACACTTATACAAACACCACACATGATCAAGAAAATGAAAGGAAAAATAAAAAAATGTGATTTTTTACCTCCAAGAAAAACAATGTATTTCTTTATTAGTAATGAGCACACTAAACTCTGGCTATCACAGTATTAGAAAAAAGTGTAAAATAGTTTTGTGAAAGAATTACAAGCCCACTGTTTTCAGTTTTACAAAACGAGTAAAAACTGACGTAAGATAGGAAGGGAAAGAAATATTTATTTTTAAGAATGAGATATACTGTTAAGAGATGTTCTCCTATCTCATTATCTACCGTTTAAAATTGTGGTGCAGTCTATCATTTAATATTTCCCAAATAAATAAGAAAGGTATGTTAATTGAAACTGATTATTATTTTTCCAAAAGGTTAAGAGTGTGACCTTTTTGAGTGGAATTTTCCTCCCCAGCTCAGAATAACTCTTCACCTCTCAAGTGGCTTGTTAGAAATATATAAAACGCATTACTTTGCAACTTCCACCACCCTCTTCGAAGACACAACCAAAACTCCCTCCCTGTCTTTCTGGTGTGGCAGCTCTGATTCAGAATCGAGACTAACTGGATTCTATTCAGAAAATTTGTCCCTACAATATGTCACCTTGGGCACGTCATGTATCCCCTCAGTTTCCTCATCAGCACCCCAGTGAGAATGTTTTTAGGAAAAAAAAATCACAAAAAACTAAAGTTGTAAACACATCTTAGGAAATACTACATTTTAAGAGGGTTAAGCTTTACTGCTTAGGGCAAATTTACTTATCTTCTTATAGAGGGGCCACATCACGAAACTGGAACGGAATTCCTACATATTTGTCAACATTTGACTTTTCCTTCTACAATTTTTTCTTCCCTCAAAGGGCATAACCCGAGTCACCCCAAGAGCAGACTCCCAAGCACCCCCTCCTTCCCTTCCCTACTTCTAAAGCTGGGGAAAACTGCAGCTTCACCTCCCCACCCCAAGCCACACCTTCAAAGGACCCCACCCCAAGCACATCCGCCCTGTGCCTCCTTTTGGGGCACCAGAGGCTAACCTCACCCTTCCCTCCCGCCCCCACCTAGAGGAGACTTCCTGGAGGCGTTCAGGCCCTAGCTGAGCAGGCGGCATTTACGAACCCTCTTTACGCCACTCGCGTAGGGTAACCTAGCTTACGCCTATCGTAGGGCCCGGTTCCTAGCCCGATTACTCCGCCTGCCAAAATCAAGCCCGTGCTTCAGTCTCATCCCCGACGTGGCCCCAGACCTCTCCTGCTCCGCGGGAGGCTACAGGGGCTGGGATAGAACAGCCACACCTTACCGACAACTGAGGCACTGACTTCACTTCCCACCTTTGGAGCCCTCTCCAACTCCCGGATCAATTCACTCCGGCGACGCCGGAAGGACCCGAGAGGAACCAGGCGTTGTCCGGAATCCTGCCCAGTCGGAGTGCGCAAGGGCCTATGGGGACTCGTAGTCCCACTCGCAGGCTTTGTCGGCAATGCTTGCCTGTGATAAAACTACAATTCCCGGCAGGCCAGGCGGTGGAGCCTAGGGCGATGGGTGGGGACACTTCTAGCCAATAGTAGGAGAGTTCCCCGCTTTTGCAAGCGAGGTGAGCTGAAGAGAGAGGGCGCACGGAAAAAAAGAGGAAGGGCGGGGTCAGCTCTCACCTGGGCCAATCAGGGTGCAGGGTCGGCCCCGCAGGCAACTCACCAGTTGTGGGGCGGGCTTGCAGAGAAAAGGAAAGGGGCGGAAGGAGAGCGAGGGGAGAGCTAGAGTGGAGAAAGCCAGCTGCTGAACTGTGGACTCCGCGCAGGCGGAGTGGAAGCTTCAGGGGAGTAGCCGGGGTGGAGTGAGGGCGCGGTGTGGGGATGAGCCCTGGTCGGTGGAGCAACTCTCTGAAAGAAGCAGAGCCCAGGCACACCGGGCGGCCAGACCAAGGGTAGGTTGAGCCTGGGCTCCTCACGGAGGTTCCCGGGAAGCAGAAGTCAGCTTCAGGTGTGAGGCCACGGAATGAGGGGAGCGAAGTCTCCAGAGAAAGGTAGAACTGATGCAGAAGTACCAGGAGCGGGAAGGTACGAGGAACACAGCTCCCCGCTGCCTCCAGCCCGGGCGGCAGCTGAAACAGCAGGGGGAGGAGCAACAGCTGCCGAATTCGCCAACTGGAGGAGGGGGGCGGAGCTTGGGTTCCTGTAGCTGCCGAAGGCGCAGCCTGGACTGTAGTTTCCCGGGAGAGAGGAGAGCGGGCACACCGGCGGAGTGCGGTCCTCCTAGCATCAGCTCCAGCATCCAGCCAGGGGTTGCAGGTGTGTGGGAGGTAAGCGTGGGTGCTGCTTCTGGCCGTGTGCACTTTGCCCGTGCGAAATCTTCATCCAGTAGGAATTATATCAAGGCACAGCTAAAATGAGTCTCTACTCGGGTTAGGGAACTGGTGCAAACCCTTCTAGGTGGAAGATGTACATTCTTTGCAGTTTGGGCTAGGAGGCAGGGGAAGCAAAAGGTGGCTTGACTCTGGGAACAAAGGGCGTGGTTAGTGTTTATGGTTGGAGTAGTACCTTTAAAACTGTTCAAAGAGATATTACAATTGAAGGAAACTCCGGCAATTCAGTTGAAGGTGGTCCATATCTGGATAGGTGCGTAGCTGGTTAAAAAATAAAAATTGTGTAATTGACATAGAATTACTTCAAAACTCTTTTACTAGGAATACAACTTTGCATTCTTCAATATTCACCCTTTATGTTGTTTTATCAGATTGTCCTACTACTGATCTGTTTCTCAGGGTGGTTATACTGCAGTTTCTAGAATTGACAGAAATCTGTATTAAGCGAATGCAGGCAAGGATAATCAAGATGACTGAACCCATCAGAAGTATAACTTTTGCCAGCAATAATGTAAGAATGTGTTTTAATGGATGGATACTTAGCTTTCCTTCCGGTGGCTCTAGTATATTGGAACAAAGAGGTGGACTCAGCCTACAGTGGAAACATATGGTGTACTTCATTCTGCTTCTTAGTATCTCATTTGTGTCTGATGATATCTTCACATTTAAAAAGAGTACAAGAAAAGCGGTGCGAGGATCTTTTCTATCGAGTGTGCGAAATGATTACCCTTAGTGTGTGCTATGATAGGTTCAGACTCGGAAACACATGTATAATCGTGTTACGATAATAGTATGGTAAAATAATAGTTTATTCTCTGAATTAACCATTTAACCATGTGTGATTTCTTGAATGTAATTAAATGCCTAGGGATGAAAATATGTTCTAATACTAGATAAAACTGAGAGTAGTGCCTACCTTTTGTAACCAAGACAGAATTACAGCTGTTCTTTTTGAAAAGTGTGTAAAAAACTGTTTGCCTAGTTCGTTTTCTTTTCCTTTATGATACAGAGATTCCCCAGGTTGCATAGGTTTTAATCATAGTAGTATATTGCAGCACATTTTGCTCTGAAATGCTTTCATTTTGACAATTGTATATTTGAGTCTGTCTGAATACTTTAACCTGGGGTGTTTTTGAACGAGGGTCAATAAAATGTAGTAATTGCCTCCTGTTTTCTTGTTTCATACTTTCCTGATTTACTAATGATTTTTGATACTTCACATAAAATTCCTTTTGGAAAAGGAATGACAGGAAGAAATTTGCCTCATAGCTTAAACTTCAGTCCTACTGAGTGCCACCATTGATAAGCCTAAGTTACTGATAAACGTATATAATACTTCCTTCAGCACACCCTCCCACACTCATACACCAAAGAAACATATAGATGGACAGATCCCAGGGAAAAAAATTGCTTTTTTATTGACCACCAAGCAGATCAGGTAAGTATTGGAAACTACAAATATCTGAGAAGAAGGGAATAGCAGCAATAGCCACTAAACTTAGCAGCCGTGGTAATTTTATGTTTGCTTCTTTTCTGAAGAGTGAATTAATTGAGATAAATGGTATGACCCTTTGAGAATGGTTTGAGGGGAAAAAAGGGGTTCTAGTATGTAGTGAGGCTTAAAACGGATTGTTTTCTTTTGTTATTTGTGATTAAGTAGATTGTCCTGAAATCAGAGTCTTAGATTCTCCCTCAGGCTCTGCTACTGATTCATTTTGTGAAATTGTACACTTGCTGTCACTGGGTAATTTCCCCCATGTAATATAATGATTAATACTAATACTGGCGATGAAATTCTTTCAGAATCTTTATTAAAAGGTCTTTTTGAAAGATATTTTGGGAGTCGGTTAATAAATAATACAGAAAACAAACAGTCCAAACAGTTGAAATTCATGTGTGCTTTGAATCCCAACTATTTATATAATTTTTGCACTGAGGTGTCATAAAGGATAGAAAGAATCTCTTTAAGAATTGTGGTATTAAATTACTAGATTTTTCATTCCTTCTAAGAGTTGGATTTTTTTGTATGTCAATGAAAGAGATTTGGGTTCCTATGTAATTTGGGAATAAAAAGACCGTTTTTATAAAGAAAAAAAATCATTAGCAACATACAATACTTGGAAATTTGTTGCCTTGAATCCTTGGCACATTTTAAATGGGCATTTCCATTAAGTAATATCATCCTCCCATTATATGATTATTTCTTGATTGTTGTTTGTGGTGAGCAGGCTCATGTGACAATTTATAATCTTATGTAAAGGCCTACCTAGGTTCACACATTTACTTATTTTGCTCTTGTTATTTACTATTTGTATATGGATATCAGTGAGTATGTGATATCAGAAAGAAAAACCAGTGGATACTATAGAATATCTTTCTTGAATGGAAGATGTTCTGGAAATGAATATTCTTTAGCCAAAAGATTTGGTTAATTTCAAATTACAATATATTTATGAACTTCTTTATTTTAAATTCTGATTCTAAACCTATTGAGTAAAAATAATTGAATAGCTTGATTTCTCTTTTCAACAGGAGATCTCTTTCTAACATTCATTGATGCTTGCAGCACAAAACAGCAAGACTTACAGGTTCAAGATCAAATGGTTTTGATGCTATCGTGAGGTGGGAGGAGGCATACACAGGGATATAGGTTTGAAGGAAACTGACAAATACACCCTTAGCAAAAGCGAAAGTAGTTTTTATTTTTATGATTAAATGCCTATTGGTGATTACATGGCCTCCCCTCCCTCACCCCAGTCATTAATTCAAGAGATTTATATCCATATTGGAAAACAGTGCTTCCTAATTTGTTATTTTAACTGGAGTTAAGCTGATATTAATTTATTAGATTTTGAGTAATCATGGGTTGTTAAAGCAAAACAGGAAAGATCCCGGATATACATATTCACTTCTAAGTGAAGCTTGCTTTTATTTGGACATAATACTGAAAAGAAGTAAAAGTTTAAAATGCTTCCTCACCCCCAAGTAGTAACAAAAGTACTTGAACTAGACACTGAAGATGAGTATGTGCCCCTCACCCCACCTCTGACCTTTTAAAGCAAATTCCTAAGGTGTACCTCTTTGGGGAATCAAGATTAAATATTATACAAAGGTAAGGATTTTTTTTTTCTTTTTCTCAAGTTTACCTCTTATGTTTTCAGAATTAAGTTCCTAATTTTAGTATGTGTGTTTTATGTAACTAGATTATTAGCTCCTGAAGATAGGGTATTGCTTTTCTATTTCCTCCTCATTCTGAGCACCATATGCACCTGTGAACCCTCATGCACAGCATAAAGAAGTTGCCTATAACTACTTAAGTATAACTACTAGTCAATGCTGCTTTAGCGTACACACTGACACATCTTACACTGTGAAAAAGAAGAGTCTAGTGGCCTCATGAAATAATTAGTGTACATTAGGTTTTCTCAGAATGTGCTGGTTAGCCTTTACAAAAGTGGCAATCTGGCCAAATTTGATTCAGATAGTGTGTCGTGCAAAAACTATATGTTTGCATTTCTAAATTCATCCTAGAATTAAGAAAGATAAGGGGGGAAGGGCTCTCCCACCATTGGCACCCAGGGTCTGTATTTTATTGCTAGGTAAGTCTGTGGCTTAACCACCATTTTACCTCAAAGCTTTAATAAAAAGCATAATTTCATTCTATAAAACCTGAATTTGCTCTTCTATTTTTCTTATTCCTTTGTGTTTTGGGGGGAAGACTGGTTATGTTTATGCACAGATATAATTGGGCATTTTTTGTATTTCACCTTCCAGAAACATTAATTTGTTTTGGATATAAAAATTTAAAATGTGATTTTTCTTTCTTTGTTATAAGACCTGGAGAATTCTACTTAATTGTACTAGTTCTTCAGTAGTAAATTTAATAATAGTGGATATTTAGCTGCCTTTTATTTGCTTTTTCACGTACATTCACTAACATGTTGGTAGATACAAACTTGCTCTGAACTGATGATTAATTAACTTTCCTTCTTCCATCCCTTTGGCATTATTTTTAATGCTCAGCTCTTCCTGGTATAGAATTAGCTGAGTTCCTAACTCTGTACCTTAATATCTTCATACTGTTTCATTTGTCTTTGTATTTCCTTCAAGAACCTCATACATAGCCTACACTTGATAACAATTTTTTTT